>NJDD01005199.1:74375-125868 GCA_002245505.1 Calephelis nemesis | reverse complement strand
AGCGTAACTTGGAAAGGACCAGCCAAATCTTAATGTAAGAGGGTATAGTTTTGAATGGTAATTAATAAAAAAATAAACGTCATTGCCAAATTGTAATATTTTCTATAAACAATTAGGTAAAACAATCCGCAGAAAGCTTTACTTGTTGTCACGCTAAGTCTTACCTAGTACGAGTCATGACGTCACTAGCCTGCACATGATACTGTGGTTCCAGTTTTATGCTTTACTGACGTAATAACTATGCATCTTGTAACAACGACACAAACTGTCGGATAAATATATATTTTTTTTAAATTTTTAGTATTTTCATAGATCGAAAGTGATCGATTCCAAACGGTTTTTCAAAATTTGGCTGGTGCTTTAGATATAACCCTGTATATGTATAGATTTTCCATTTTCCCCGATATCTTGACAGGATAGCCTCAAAAGGTCTAATCAATTACTCGATAACGTCGCTCTGACCCTAATACATAGTTACGTTTATATCATCGATAATTGCTTGAACCATATCGTGAAATAGATTACTAAAGTAGATTACTCGCATTCGAATACGAGTAGAAGGTTGAATATACTTACCTTACAATAATATTTGCTAGATAGAGGTTTTTTTTTTGGTATATGTTTCCTCGTGTTGATCCGGGCTTCTTTACAGAATAGACCACCTGCCTTTCTGCCAAGCAGCTCGTAAAAGGTGAGCATAGACTTACCGTCACTAACACCGTGACATCCTATTAGGTGGTAAAGTGTCGCAGTGACTCGCCCGGATTGGCCTTACCTATTCCTGCCGCCAGAACGTCAAATGCTTGCTGCTGACGTGTTCCGGTTCGAAGGGTAAGGTTGCTGGTAAACTTACTTTTGCTCGAAGCCTAACATCGCGGCCTCCGGTTGGAATCGCACCATTACTACCTTTGGTGCCTCTAGGAGGTGTGAATTTCTTACCATCAGGAAATCCGTCTGCTTGTTTGCCTTTCATTATCATAAAAAAAATTAAATTTATGTAAGTTCAATGAAATTTATTAAGTTTGTTATATTTAAGTAAGGTTTATGTATTTGTCAATCCAATGTTTTTAAAAGCTCCATTTATTGTTTATATAACGTTTTTATATTCCATTTTCATACTCATAATTTCACCCCTATAATGAGGTTAGAACCTCTGCCTGCTGGCCGACTGGAAGAGAAAGCTGTATGGCATTAGATCTCTTAAAAAAAAAGAAATTAATAAATAAATTAAATGTCATTAAAAATATTTGGCAATGTCCCATAAAAACTAGGATCACTCAATCGTAGGGAATTAAGGTAGTTTAAAAATCAAAATCAATGTCAAAATCAAAATCAAATCAAAATGATAATGTGTTGATCATTAGCTTTCATTTCTCATCATTTCGTATCTTTACGCCCACATCCCCGAAGAGGTAGGCAAATTCTCAAACAGAGCATCCACGACAACCCAACAGGGCATAGCCAGGAACATATCCAACCCAGGGTAGCGCTATTTTTATTGGAAAATTAATAACACACAATTATATTTTTTTCCCTGCCCGATTCTGGGTTTGAACCAGGGACCTCAAGAAGTCAAGTCCGACGTCGGACCGCTAGACCGAATTATACATGAACGGATGGATCAAATTTGCTTATTTTTTGTATTAGTTATTTACAGACAAATAAATGAGCTTAAGAAAGTTTAGAAGGATTTTAGAAAATTAAAAAAAAATATCACCTCTGCGGTTTAGCGGTTCAGGTGTTGGACTTGACAGCTTGAGGTCCCAGGTTCGACACCCGGGTCAGCCAACATAAAGAAAATTCGTTTTTTTCGATTTTCTAATAAGAAAATGTTGCTCGGGATTAAATATGTGCCCGGTCGGCGATAGACATGCCGCCTATTACATTGTGGGACTTATGCCCGATTTCACCAAGAGCCCCTATATTTAGGGGACCTTTTAACGTGTTTTAGGGGACTGTTTTATATGGAAACAGTCCCATAAGTAACGTTAAAAGGTCCCCTAAAGTATAGGGGCTCTTGGTGAAATCGGGCATTAGTGTCTTTGGCTAGTCGTGGGTACCATGGTTGTGCCTCTGCCTGCCTCTTCGGGGATATGAAGATAAAGATACTTGAATATATTATATTCATAGTTAAGACAACAACAGTTTTTAGGACAGCTGGTATTATTCACATTTTAGTTAATTTAATAAATCGTTCCGGTTTTGTCCGATAATTGAGTTGAATATTATCTAGTTTTTAACGATGTTTTGTTGGAACTGTCATGTCTTCAGTCTTAGGTTCAATTTTAGTAATGAATTGTCAGCAGACTTCGCGTTCCAGTTTGTACCATTTCTTTTATGTCTGAGATATGTGTGTTAATGAGATAGTCCTCATTAAGGGAACACTTCGTTAAGCTTAAAATACTGGATAAATATTTCTCTAAAAAAGTCATTTCTGTTTAATAGATTTACCTAATTTTCTTATCGGGTTGGGTTGGGTTGGGTCCCTAAACAATACAAGAACGAAAAAAAGGTTGTTTCTTACCCTCATGTTAGCCGCGTGTGTTTACACAAAATAAAAATTAACAATTATAAGTGCTGATAAAAACAAAAACACTGTAAATTTTTGATATTTTGGAATAGTTTGGGAATAATTTCGTACAATTTTTTTAATTATCGTTATAAAAGTACTACCATTAGTTTATGTACCTATCATTTATTTATTTATCGCCTATGTGGTCAAGCGGTCCAAGTGTTAGACTTGACTTCATAAGGTCCCGGGTTCGAATTCCGGGTCGGACAACAAAAAAAAAGGGCTTTCCTATTTTCTAATAAAAAAAATGCTTAGGATTGTATATCTTAAGTTAGTAGATCTGATAGTTATCTTAAGTAGGGAGGGACTTAGTGTCTTCGACTAGTCGTGCATGCCCTGATTGTGCCTCTGCCTACCCCTTCGTGTATATGGGCGTAAAGATACTTTTTTACCATTTATGTGGTAAATTACATTAATTATGCAATTGATTTTGTTCGAGGACAAAGTGAATTAAATGTGGCCTTACTATGAGCTAGCTTGAATATATACCGGCCCGGCCGGCCAAACGAAAATCGGAGTATGAAATGCGGCGACAACATGTAGGGTAAAACTGCTAAATGTCGGCTATGTCAACATTTTTCAAACAAAAACCCCTTTTATTTTTAATATTAATTGATTTTAATACAGATTTTTGTATTTTTAAGGTTCTGCATTGATTTAGTGTTCTATGTTTTTAAATTTGTTTTTATAATTTGTTCATATTTTATTTTTTATTAATTTTTATATACAAACTTGACTGATTATCTTTATACCGACCCAACAAATCGTAATGTCTTCCTTTATTTTCCCAAATGTCGGCATATGTTTAGCTAATGGGGCACCAAGCAAGTAACTATCTAAATGAAACGCTCAACTGCTCAAATTATAAAAACGTTCATTTATTCACCTATAGAAAATAATGAAGAACCTGCAAACTTTGCTATTAATGTTAATTATGATAATATTGTGCTTTTTATATTTATTAATCTTAGCTTAATTTGGTTGCCACATATCTTCTATTATGTTTAAGTACAATCTTCCTGTAAATTTTAAAGTCAATAAAAATGGACTGATAGTTATAAATCTATCTATTTCAGTCTTATAAAATAAAATCTATTTTTATAAATTTAAAAACAAAAAATAAAATATTGCCCCTCGAAACTTTTGTCAAATTGTACCAAGGAACTTAAATTTTATGAATATTTAATCATTTAAACAGTCGCCTTTTAGATACTTTGATAAATTGCAACTACGATTACTTATAAAACCGCTATGGTCTATGGGCTTACGTTTAAATACTCAATGTTCAATGTCAACGTAAAGCGGCCGGAACTTGGAATCGACTACAACCAAGTTTCTCTCAAATTTCGACCACCTGGCCGAATTTAGGTTTTTTGGCAATTTACTATTCCTAACCAAATATTTTATAAAACAAATACATACTTGATATTAAATTTGACACATATAAATAAAGCAAATTTAATATTCAAATGACATAACCATGACCTATAGTAGCAATTAAAACGGTTCTTCTTGCCTAAAATCTTACTTCCGTTTGTAGCAGTTTCTCCGAATCTAAGCACGAAATACTGCCAAATTTAACTGATTCGCACACGTCAACAAATAATTTGTCACTAAGAGATATAGAGAAGTTTGATTGTGGCCAAATTACATAAACTTGTGCTCAATGATATAAGGTATAGTTAGTTATTCATACAAAACAACTTTTTAGAATAACAGTGGTTTTAGTTATGATGAAAAAAGTGTAAAAGGCCGATCCAAGGCATAGGCCGGTACAAGGACAGTTTACCCTAGTCGGTTTACTCTACTGCCGTATTACGAATTTTTGACCAGGTCACGTGTCTTTCTTATGCTAATTTAATCGTACATCACAAAAGTGTACGACGCTGCTACTGTTTTCACTTCAAAAACCTCGAATCAAAGTATTGAATCTGGAAATTTAAAGAATATTTTTTCTTCTGGCTGACATCTTTATTTAATTTGACATGTTAACAGTATTTAAAATCCTTATAATGGTAAAAGATCCAATATAAATTAATCCTACAGATTACAAAAAATAAAAATATCACCCGATATTAAAATGGCGCCAGTAGCGAACGGATTAAGAACAATAGTGTGGAAGAATGCGTTTCTCGTTTTATAGAACAGATTGCAGAACGACATGGTAATTGTTTTCTTTCTTTTGTCTTCACTCTCATTTTAATTAAAAGACTACAATTTACCGTACTCTCTATAACCTTTTATGTCAAATGCACTCGTTCATTTGTAAATACTTTGATGTAACTGCAAAGTGACATGTTAATTATAAAATATCGGCACCTGTTGCCAAAAATACATGCATTTTATTGTTTTTTTTTTGGCTTTTATCGTGTTTTTGATGGTGTATTTTTTAAATTGGTCTCGTTTGACAGCTAGAAAGTTAACCATACCTACTGTTAGATTAAAACAAAATAACAAATGAAAACAGGAAAACCTAACAAAAAGTTTATATATCAGAAATTTATTATGTTTTTAAAGTTTTTTAAATCCATTATTCAGTTACTTTAAAACTTGACTTTTGAGGTACATTAATTTGCATATTTTATTAAAGATTATGCTTATCATTTTTTTAGAGATTGTCTATCCTTTTGTCCGCATATTTTGGTTTATCAAGTTTCGAAAAATCACAATGTATATTGTTAAAAGCGAACTATTTTTTTACAAACTAAAGGGTAAGTAAATGGCCATCAAGCCGCGAAGCCCGGCGAAATTATAAAAACTAATTTCAGCTAAATGTTATAATTTTTTTTCTCATTTTAGAGTTAAATTTCCTAAAAATATGTTTTCATGCGAGAAGAAAATTGTCTAGACAATTTTCGGTAGTTTACAGAATTTTTATCGACTCGATATCATATCTTTTATAGTCGTTTCTTAATGTAATAAATACGAAAAGCTGTCTGTTTGATAAGGTTTCATGGCCAAAAAGCATGATCGATTTTGATGAAATTTGGTAAACATATTGTTTACGAGTATAACGGGTTTTGAAAAGTACTGTGTAAATCTGTTCTACGCTGGTGTGATCGCTTATACATGTGTTGGATTGTTTTGAAATGACAAATAAAAGATTGACAAACAATGTGGGGTTGGATGGTTGTAGGAACACATTCTACGATCAAATCACTAGGTTTTATCATTAACTAAAACGTATCTTCACGCCCATATCCTCAAAGACGTAGGCAGTGTCACAACAAGGCACCCACGACTAGCCGAAGACACTAAGTCCCACAACGTGATAGGTGGCAAGCCTATCGCCAACCGGGCACATATCCAATCCCGAACAACGTTTTATTTTTAGAAAATTGTAAAAACCCAATTTTCTTTTTGTTGCCCAACCCGGGATTCGAACCCGGGACCTCAGGCAGTCAATTCAACCAACTGAACTGCTAGACCACAAAGGCGATTATTATATAGATCATTCACTAAAAACTACTAATACCATATTAATAGAAATATATGTGTCTCAGATATCGTAATCTTTCGGAAATCAATCATAAAATCGCGACATGGTAGGTACCTAATGAAATATATTTGGTGTCGGTTTTTGCGTTTTACTGCGCTTAATTATCATCAACATCATCAAATTCAGTCAAGTAATTCTTCGATTGAAGGGCAATGCGTCGGCCTAGTGCAGGCGTAGCCTCTCGCGTATTTCACATAAAGTTCACTGAATTTACAATCCATGAATATTCAGAGGGATTGGGTTCCTTTTTGTCGCTGGAGCGTGAAATACTAATGAAACTTTAGTGAAACTTCCGAATACGCTACCAATCGAGTCTAATTAGCGACGAGTTTCAAACTTTATCTAAATACTTGTGAACGATTCAGACACTACTGAACTTATGAAATTTGTGTAATTAATGTACGTAAATAATATTAAGTTTTGCAGCTTAATCCGTTTTTTAAACACTGCAATAATAATTGAAGTGCAGTGAAAGTGCAAAAAACCGACTCTAATTATTATTCACACTAAGTACATAGCATATTGACAATTATTTTATTGAAAGACAAAAAAAAATATCAAAACCCCACTAGGACTTTTCTACTCATAAGCCGCTAGTTGTATTATGATAAAATTGCCACTAATCGCATGTGTAGTCTAGCGGTCCGGCGTAATCATATCAATCAAATTTGCACACCGTGTGCACTTTGATCTAACTTGAAAGATAGCTTACATCTCAATTTATGATCAAAGAATGCGAAACTGGAACAAGCCGCCAGTAATATATGAAAATTAATCCCCATTTCGCATGGTCATCGCATTGCGCTGAAATGGATGGACCAATCTTGCGGATTATGTTTTGGTTGTACAGTTTATTGTCAGGAAACGGATTACATGATGAGAAAAACCGGGAAAATTGCAAGGAAAGTGGGAAAAACCACACTTAAATTTTGTCAAGCGATACGAAGTTCGCCGGATCGGCTAGTATATAATAAAATTAAAAGAAATAGAATACAATACAGTATGACTACTTATGACTAAATGATACCAAATCATTCTTGTTGGTCCGGGCTAATTTGCATAATCATTTCACGCAGCTTGTTGCTTGCCAGGTTCCTTGTGCAGCAGCATAAGACTAGCATACCGTCACTAACACTATGACATAAGATTTTAAACTTAAATCGTCTCATAAAAATAATTAAAAATGTTAACACCATGACGTCTGTGACCTTGTCATGGTGTTTCAGCAACTTGCCCAGCTTGGTAGTATTCCTGCCGCCATGACATTAGTGCTAGCCGTTCACGTGTCCAGGTTTAAAGGGTAAGGTAGCCAGTAAACTTACTTTTGTTCAAAGCCCAATATCCCAGCCTCAGGTTGTCTACAAGCCATTATCACCTTTGGTGTCTCCAGGCGGCGTGTATTTCTTACCATCAGAATATCCGCATGCATGCTTGATTTCCAATATCACAAAAAAACTGAAGTTTTGTTCAATGTAAGCAATTTTTTTATTTCAAAAACGTAAAGCGCTTAATTCACTGAACTGACGAGACTATAGACGCAAAATCAATTTATCGGTCAACGATGTCGACTTCATCGGATTCATCTCTTAAATAAGTAACAATCCAATTTGATATTCAATTTAAATTTGCAATTGATATTGACTACGATTAAACAATTCCTTTTGAAGAGAGGTTGTAGATTAAATCGAGGACTTTTCATTACACAGTGTATTATACCGCAGAGAAGAGAGAGGTATACCGGTCAGTTGTCGGACTTGACTGCATGAGGTCCCGAATTCGGTTCCGGAGTCGTACAACAAAAAAATGGGTTTTTCCTATTTTCTAATAAACAAAACGTTGCTCGGGATTGAATATTGTGGGCACATCTGTCACACTGTGGGACTTAGTGTTTTTGGCTAATCGTGGGTGCCCTAGTTGTGCCTCTGTAAATCAAAACATTGGGCGTAAAGATGTAAATCAAAATATTGGTGTTTACACTGATATGATAAAACTGAAGAGTGTGTTTGTTTGTTTGCTTGAACATGCTAATCTCACGCACAACTAGTCCAATTTGAAAAATTCTTTCAGTGTTAGATAGATATTAATTAAGTAGGCTTTACGACAGGATGTAAACAGCTTTCAGGCAGGACGAAGCCGGTGGCTGAAGCTAGTTTAGGATTAATCGGAAGATGGAAAAAAGTTTTTTTCAAGGTTACTTTTGTTGGAAGGCGGGCTTACAACTGTCTAGAACGCCTTTAATTCATGGATATGCAATGGAGGACTGGTGGTGGATTTTATGAGCAAGTAGGGTGCTCAGCTTGAGACATCGTTATTTAGGTAAATTGGACTGTTCCTTAAACAAGGGTTGTTTCCCGGAAGACCGGATACCGACTTCGCGCTGCTTTTTCAATCAATACATTTTCAATTGTATTTTTATTTTTTATTTTTTTTAGCACTTACCCTGTGCGTGGGATAAATTTCTATAAATTTTTAAAGATTTTCTATAATTTTTTTTTTTCTTTAAAATTTATAGACATTTTCAATTAATGAAATCTCTCGACAAACGTTACCACTCGACACGCCAGGTTTGCTAGGTTAGGAAAAATAAAAAAATGAAAATTATATGTAACACTTCTAATTTCAACAAATTTTAAACGTAGAAAAGTCCCCGGACTGGATTTGAACATGTGGAATACATTGTGGAAAGAATAAGTGTTTGAATAAATTGTTTCAATAAATGATTAAGGATAATCAAAAGACAAAAACCTATGTACGCTGACGGTGAGTATCAACTGGCAATCCTTTGTTCCACAAATTGATAGAAAATTGACACTGCCAAAGTTAAAATAAGCGTCAATGCAAGCAAAATAAATACTTCCATTTGCATATTTCACAGTCAGTTAATTGACTTCGCAGCGACGCATCCAACGCCGGATTTCCGCATCTCTACGCCCAGCACAACTTTCTTTTTTACGTGCCGTTTTAGCCCGTATCAGCTGGTAATAAAGTTCAAACTAATTTCAATTTTAAATGGATGAATAACCTTTGTTCTGGTTTCAGGAGACGTAGCGAAATAACTTTTTCTGGTATTTAGCTTATTTCTTTTTCTGCTATGTTTAAGTCTGTTCTATTCAAGAGAAGGTATTTTAATGAGAAAGGATAAGAACTTTTCCTAGCACATGAAAAATTCAGCTTGATGCAATTTTAGTTTGGTTTTGGGTATGCGTGTGTGATTGTGTTTGTGTGTGTGTGTGTGTGCCAAGCTATTAATGGGAATGGAAATTGGAGTCCCAATTCCCCATATAAAATAAATAACATTTAATAATATATTCACGCCCGTGTCCCCGAAGACTAACTAGGGCACCTACGACTTACCGAAGACACCAGTCCCACAGTGAGAGAGGTCGCAAGCCTATCGCCAACCGGGCACATATCCAATCCCGAGCAACATTTATAAAATTGGAGAAACCATCTGAATCTCTCTTGAAGTCGATTCCAATACCTGGACCTCTAGATCACATGAGCGATAAAGATTTTTTAAATCAATAATTCGTAGTTTCTGCGATTTAATTAATTCAATAACCAAGTCACTACTATTAGTCATTATAAACGAATGAGATAAAAGTATAAGTATCGATAGCACAAAGATGAGAGAAAGCTAATAATAATTGCAAACTCCTTTTGCGTATTCGTTTTTATAAAATTAAGAAAATACCGATATGAATCGGAATCCCGAGATCATTTTACATCAATCCGGAAATCCCTCAATGCATGCATTTACTATTGATAAAATGTAAAAATATGTTTGTTCAGTTATGCATTTCTTCACAAACCAATCAACCTTAATTTGGCCAAAGGTTACACTGAAGCCCAAAAGCTGACATTGGTAGTAATTTTGTTGCGCACTAACTAAACTAATTTTAAGTTATCGCTATTCTCTTTTAGCGACAGTAATAGAAAGAGACAACACGTTTAGTGCTGTCAGTATAGTTTGTATATGACATTTCCACAGACTTTAAATCTATTCCTCGAAAATCGTTGATTAAAAACGTTACAAGTTGGCATGTTCAGATTAATGACTACTCTAAATTTTCCTATCTCTTTTCGTTTTGTTTCATTGGAAAAAGACAGCATACACCTAAAACAATTTTAGTTGGTGCTCGGCAAAATCACATCACTAGGTATTTTTTATTAAAACTTTTAATTAATTTGCAATGTAAAGATGTTCGTCCGGGTAGAATTTTGTAACTTCAGAGCTGCAGCTATCATCGACTGCTTAATCTGGGTTTTGCCATACACACTCAACTTTTTTGACATTAAAATGCTATGATAGCTGATATGAATTAGTGGTGGAAGGTCATAATAAGGGTCATAAAATTGCTAAAATTTTCGTCGTTATCCTATCATGTTTGGGCTTATTTAACAAGTCTTGAATAGTACTTCCCAGGTCTACCGCTGCGTTTAAAATCTTTATACAAAAATATGTTGTTACTAGCTGCTCCGGCGAACTTCGTTCCACCCGTTCAGTTTGTATGGGAATCATTAAAATATTGTTTTCCCATTTTCCCTGCAACTTTTCCCAGTTTTCTCTTCATAAGAACCTTCTCCTGATAATAACTAACACAATAAAAAAAGGATTAGCCAAATCGGTCCAGCCGTTCGAAAGTTATGCGCTTACCAACACATTTAGCGATTCATTTTTATATATAAAATTATACTGACAATAAATTTAAAGAACTTTGCGGGTGAAGAAATTATGACTAAATGAAATTATAACTGTTGCCCGTGGCGTTGCCCGTGTAGCTAATGATCCGTTTGGAACGTTTTCTCAGGACAAAAACTATCCTATTACAATATTAGTTAATCCAAGTTACCCTATATGTGTGTGTCAAATTTCATGATTATTCGTTCAGCAGATTTTGCGTGAAGGAGTAACAAACAAACACACAAAAGTTATTAGTAGAGATATTTATGTGACAATTAACATATAAAAGAAATTAAACTCTATCCTAATACATTTCTCATTATTTAGCTATCTAATGATTGGTAATTACAAACGCGTGTGCTTTAAATAAAGTAATATTTAAAAAAATATTATTCAAGCACAGTATTGGTAAAACACAAACATTATTTAATTTTCTCGGTTTCCTTGTTTTCTTCATCAGCTCCAGGCTTGCTGAAAAGGAAACCATCTTGGAAGTATCTTCTATCAAAAAATGTTTTTCGAATCAGTTCAGAAATGACGGAGAAATCGATTAACATACATGAAAAAAATAAAAGATCTAAACATATTATAACCTCCTCTTATGTCTTTTTGAACTACAAAAATTACATACGCTACGGCTTTGGCTTTTGCATTGATTTACCTCTATCCTGATAAAATATTGAAGTACACCCATAGCTCCATGTGGGGACTGGGGAGCAGACAATGGGGAATCAAGACAAGAGGAAGCGATTATTGAAACCGCGACATAGGGGTCCGCTCACATCCACAACATTCCACATGGTAGTTAGATATTAAATATGCCATGTTAAGAGGATAATTCACTGGATTATGGTATTCAAATGTCAAATTTTAGGTTTTTGTTATTTTCAAAAGACTATAAACAATAAATCGCCTCTATGGTCTAGCGGTCCGGCGTTGAACTTGACTTATTGACGTCCGGGTTCGATCCCGGGTTGAACGAAAAAATAATAGAAAATGCAAATTTTCAATTTTATTTTAAAAATAGCTGTCCAGCCCGGTATGGTTGGTATGTGCCCGGTTAGCGATAGGCTTGTCACCTATCACTTTGTGGGAGTTAGTGTCTTCGGCTAGTCGTAGGTGACTTGGTAGTGCCTCTGCCTATATCTGCGGGGTCCGGGGATATGGCAGTGAAGATACTTTATGAACAACATATCGTGCTTGGTTTTGGTTTAGGAATATGATGAGCTTGTCTTGGTTTGAATTACTAAATTAAAAAGTCTGAGTAGATGATAGAATCTTGTATTGATTTGTCTAGATTAGTACTAAGGTTCTACCTATTTTTGCCGTTACAATGTCAGTGCTCGTCATTTTCTCTTAGGCTCGACTGGCGTGCCGTCGGTACCTGGTTAAACATGTGAGGTAAAAGTGCCTACCAAATCTCACAGATTATCCATGATTTTGTTTCAAATGGCATTTATGTATTGATAATAATAAGTTTATATATATGTAGAGATGAAGAGATGTAGCCAGAACGGATGTAAGAGTTTTGGTTGGTGTAGTGCTGGAACAAGTGAATGAAATTGTATATCTTGCTTGTGCTTTTAGCAGGGATGGAAGGTACACCGCGGATGTAGAGAGGAGAGTGAGTGCAGGGAATAGTGTGAATGGAGCGTTGGGTAAGCTATTCCAAAGCGAGGTTTTGAGTCAAAAAGCTAGACTCGCTTTGCATAATTCTGTGCTTATCCTAACGTTATTGTATGGAAGCGAGAGTTGGGTATGTCAGAAAGATCATGATAAATGCGGTCGAAATGAGAGCACTATGGAAAATCTGTGGTGTAACGCTCGCTGACCGCATTCGTAACAGTGAGATCCGAGAAAGAGTGGGATCGAAAGAAAGTGTTAGTGTTAAAATGCGAAAGGGCATGCTCCACTGGTTCGGTCATGTGGAAAGAATAACAGATGAAAGATTGACAAAGCAGATATACAATGCGAATGTGGGTGGATGTAGGTACCCGGGGAAACCAAGGCTGACATTTCACGATCAGATCAATCGGATATTATCCGAGGGTGGTGTCAAGAGACTCCGAAACCGGCGTGTTTGTATGAAAAGGGTAATGAATTGAAGGAAGCAAGACAGGTTTGTCAGGATCGTGAGGTCTTTCACTCGATACTCTCTGCCTACCCCGTAAGGGACTTGGCGTGAAGATATGTTAAATAGATCCACACAGATTTTACGACAAGACCTATTTATTTTTACTTTTTCTTCCTAGGTCAACTGTAAGTAAGTACCTATCTTCACGCCCATATCACGGAAGAGGTAGACAGTGGCACAATCAGGGCACCTACGACTAGCCGAAGACAATAAGTCCCATAATATGATAACAAGCCTAGCAATCCCGAGCAAAAATATTTTTATTAGAAAAATTAAAATATGCAATTCTCTATTTTTTTTTGTTGTTTGAAGCGGGGATCGATCCCGGGACGGCAGGAAGTCAAGTCCTTCACCGGACCGCCAGACCACAGGGGCGATAGGTTAACTAGGTGTTGTTTAAAATCATTATTTTGTAGTTTTTGCATTTAAAAACTTGTTTGTACAATAAAATATTAATTTAAATAAATAAATAGGAATTCGTAAATGAACATCTTCATAACAATAGGTTTATCTGAACGTGACTGTACTAGACAAACGAAGCAGTAACATAAAGCTTATACAAATTAAAATTTAATGTTACGTGCCGTTGGTAAATAAATTGCTTTGTTTCAAATAAACAATCAGCGTGAATTCGGTTGGAGCAATGCTGAAACTCTAGATCTCTACTGAACCGCAATAGTAAACTTTCAATACAAATAAAGTAACACTTGTATAAGTTGCTATAGTTAAAATAAACTACCATCGACACATTTGTTTCGTAACATGCTTTGTTAGACTAAAAATATACGTCCGGTTTTAATCTGGGTTCATTTTGTTTCAGAAACAGCGAAAAGTTAGATTTTTAGGAGGGTTGTCACACTGACGGATTGCGAGCGTTTTTAAGGCGGATGTGTAGCAAATACGCAGCGAGTACGCTGCGAAGACGTCGCAAATAGTTTTATAGATGCTATTTTGTATAGCATATTAAGAAAATTCCCGAGCATATTAAAAACATACCATTTAATAAATTTAGAAATGTATTAAATTTAAGTTGTATGGTAAGGGTTACTATTAGATTTCACAATATTTAGACGACAAAAATGCTTAGGATTAATTGCTCCCTTACAAATATATACAAATTAATTATAGATGTAATATACTTTTGTAAGTTAGGTTTATAAGAAAGAAAACGAGCCTGATGAGTTTCTTTCGATTGATCTTCTCAGTGTGTGGCCGCGTTCCGATCCGGTGGTAGTTTTTAAAATTATATTGAAAAGTCACAAGAATCTTTGTATATAGCTACGTGAATAAATATATTTAAATATGCTTTAAATTTCAATACTCTACCCTAGCCCCATCCACAACGCTCTATTTTAGTTATAGCAAAGTGAATTTTGTTGCCGAAATTTGTCAATTGTGTCATTTTGTTAATTTATTACGTTTATAGAAACTTTAACGAAATTTACAAATTATTATATATATAAGAGATATCGTTGGTCATAAGTGTCCTAATATTTTGTTATTTTATTTTAAATTTTATTTTGTCAATCTGACTCAGTTTTTACAAATCGTAACATGTAGATCTTGCCCGTACATAAGGAAGACTAAAATTGTTTAGTTTTTTTTCTCATTTTAGTTGTTCTCATAGCCGCAACTAGGCGGCTATGAGGTACAAGCGTAAACGCCTAGCTTCACTAACCATCCATAAGGCTAAGGTTCGATTCCCGACGGGGTCAGGCATATGTGTGTCTGTTCTTCTGGGTCTGGGTGTTTATTAAATTTATTTTGGTATCTAGTTAAGTATTTTTATGTATTCAAAACGTTGACTGACATCCATAACACAAGCATACAGTCAGCTTACTCTTGGGTTAGACTCAATATGTGTGATTTGTCCAGGGGGGTCATTCCGTATCTTTTTGGTGATGATCACTGGGTAAATCACAACATCAAATAGCTGTCAAATGACATGTTTTATATTTGCTATCTTCAGTGGCCAACAGAAATACAACAGAATCGCTATGTGTTCGCGACGTCTCCGCATTAAAAACGCTTGCAATCCGTCAGTGTGATAAGCCTCTAAGACTTCAACCTTATCAGTACCATTGAGATTTGAAACTCGATGAATTTGACGCATGGTACAATATAGGCTTTAATCATGATACGCGATTACTTTAGAAATTGCACAAATTCAAATTGTAAGCGACGACTTTTTTTATATGAAATTTACTCCCGTACCATTTTTATTTTAAAGGCAATGAGTTCTACCCACTCATCAAAGTATTCAACTTTGATGATATCTGCCCTTATGTAATACTTATAGTGCTGCGAAGTGTTTGATATTTGGAATGTTTTTTGTAGATTATGTCTCGCAAGTAGACTGTATTCTTTTAACTAGTTCCTTTGAAACATTACGAGTAATACAAATTAAGAAAATCCGCGTAAAAGGGTAGTATAATATAGCTCTTTTTTACCCGATATTATTCACAAATGGTAAAACGTATGCGCTTTAAGAATACTTGTTATACGTTGGAACTCTGCCATGTTGTTTTCAGAAATTAGAGAGTAGGCACGGAAACAGCCCGAAAGGCCATGTTTGGTCCTAGTCCAAGAATCACGTCGGTAACACACTGTGACAGCGTGCTGATAAAGCTAGCTCGCCGCTGCCAATGACATTTATGAAACTATAGGAAACGTAGCATTTTATACAATTTATACAACAAATTGATTTTATCTCAAACCGTTCTCTGTGCAGTGTTCTAATGTAAGTGTGCTTGGCAATGGAAATTTGTTAAATATGACGTGACGTTAGAAAAGGGGGGTGTTAATTATCAGAGGTATTTATAGTAATTTTTCGACCCTCCCTATCCCCCTAGTGAGATGTTAGTTTTAGCTTAACCGTTTATCCCACCCCCAAATCTCATGTTAGATTTTTTAATGTAGGCATGTTCATCTATACATATACAGAGTTACTGGTAAGTAGTAACTAACACATAAACTCAAACCTAATCTATCATAAGTGTGCTTTGTAGAAACTATTGCGCACTGGCAGAGAAATCGCGTAACAAACATAACAAAAAAAAAACATTAAGACAAATCGATAAATTTAAAAAAATAAATAAAAAAAAGTTTTGAGTTGTCCTTTTTAACCGAGTTCAAAAAAACGAGGACGTTCTCAAATAGGCCGGTGTATTTTTTTGTATGAACACCGATTTCTCCGAGGTTACTGAACTGATTTACGTAATAGATTCGAATTGACCCCATAAAAAATTGTTTATTAAAAAATTCAGGGTAGCCCATCAGTTTTTATTTTAAGCTTTTTTATTTACTTTCTCCTATAACGATATCCATTTTTATTAAATTAAATCATATCAGCAATAAACTAAAAAGTGTTAAACAAAAATATGTGTGTTAAAATAAAACGAGTTTAAAACTAAAAAGTGAAAAAAATAAAAATTTTAAATTAATTATATACTACCTATTATTTATATGTGTCATTTACTAATAGGTTTAAATTCAGTGCCAAGCCAATTTAACACTTACTTATAATTATTAGTTTAAGGCTTATCACTAATTAGTATAAAACAAAGTCGCTTCTTCTGTCCCGTTGTCCCTTTATATGCTTAAATCTTTAAAACTACTCAACGGATGTTCATGCGGGTTTTTATAATCTACACATATAATAAATCTTTAGAAGGGTAAATTATGTACATAGAAAATATTCAAAAAATTAGTAGCAGGATGTGTAACTGGATCGAAACCAATCCCAAATATGTAGTTAAAATTTTTTTTGTCTGTCTATCTGTCTGTATGTTCAGACATAAATTATTATCCTGGGCATAAAATAGGATACTTTTTATATTGGAAAAATACTTAGAAAAAAAATCATAATTTTTCAGTTTTTTTGCGCGAAGACCGACATCCGCGCGGACGGAGTCACGGACGGAAGCTATCCTATTAATATTATAAATGCGAAAGTTTGTATGTATGGATGTATGGATGTTTGTTACTCTTTCACGCAAAAACTACAAAGCCGATTACGATGAAATTTGGTATGTAGGTAGCTGAAGACCCAGAATAACATATAGGCTACTTTTTATCCCGGAGTTCCCGCGGGATTGGGACTTACGCGGGTGAAACCGCGGGGCGCAGCTAGTTAGGTAATAAAGTAATTGAAGATGAAGGTTTATATGTATATTTTATGCCCGTGCAAAGCAGGGGCGGTCCTCTAGTCAATATATAAATAATAGTATATAAATATTCGTAAATCTTTGTTATTTTTTACTTTTAGTTTTTTTAACGTAGTTATTTTTATTTAGAGCCGTATGAAAAGGTTTGCATAATTTTGTACTTTTGCATGTTAATACATAAAATACATCTGACGAATAGGATGGAAGTATGTCTGTGGAAGGTTATAATTGAAAGTCATGTTTCTTTTTCCTAGTTAAACGGCCTTTTCTAAATATCCGGCCCAGTGAAAGCAATAAAAGTCAAATTGCTGTTCCAGCCATGCATCACCAAAGTTTTGGGTTCGAAAGTTACAAATTGAATAAAATTAAGGCCAGCATTTCGCCCTTTCGCTCGGGTATGTTACGTTGCGTACCGACGTCAAAGTTACAAGAGAAATAAAAACTACAAGATTATATTATTATTTTTTTTAACATACCCTGTAGACTTATTTTAGCTTGTATTTTAGTTTTTTTTTCTTAACAGGCGCACTCACTGAAGTCTATTATCACTAAATCTATTATTAAGTCGCTATTTCATTAGAAATGATAATCTAATATCTAGTTAAAAGATAACTGAAGTATCTGAGTGCGACCGATAGTCAATCAGAATTGTAACACTGCATATTCTATATTTCCATCTAGCATTCTCTGTCTTTTGGGACTGCCGAAGACGCCTTTATAGAACAATCAGCACTATTTCTGATCACATGCATTTTGTGATCCTTCAAAAAAGGAACGTACTCATTCCTAAAAAGTCTGTAAAGCATCTGTAAGACTCCTGGTGTTGCGGATGTCCGTCGGCAGCGGTGATCACGTGCCATCAGTAAATTATTTGCCTTTTTGCTTTCTTAGTTTTTTGTTATTTCTCCAATCTGAAAGCCTATTTGCTTAAAAGCTTAGTACAATAAGCAAAACTACAAGACTACAGTCCACGGGATTCATAAACTGCACCTACATGTTATTAGCATGATCGAATTATTCTTTTGGGATGAAACTATTCCTGTTGGGTTCTATACTCGTATTAGCAATATTGTTATTTCTCAATGTTGTTCGTGTTGGAGTATGGAATCGCTAAACATAAATATAAAATCGCGACATGGTACCTAAAGAAATAGTTAAGAGTCTGTTAATAGCTGTATGTTTTTTTTTCATAGAACTTTTTGTTGGATGAACTAACTCGATATTTTTTTATTTAAAAAAGCGTTTAGTTTCGGACTAGTTCTTTTTTAATTATATTTTTATGGTAATGGAAGGCAAACAAGCAGACACATTTCCTGATAGTAAGAAATTTACGCCGCCAAGAGACGCCAAAGGTGGTAATGGTGCGTTGCCAACATGACGCCGGGATGTTAGGCCTCGAGCAAAAGTAAGTTTACCGGCTACTTTAACCCCCAAACCGAAACACGTTATGGCGGCAGGAATAGGTAAGGCGGTGGTACCAAACCAGTTGAGTCGCTGCGAAACTCTACCATCTAGTCAGATGTCACGGTGTTAGTGACAGTAAGCCTATGCTCGCCTTTTACGAGCTGCCTGGCAGGAAAGCAGGTGGCCTATTATGCAAAGGAGCTCGAACCAACATAGGTAACATTTTTTTTAGTATTTTCGATGATCTAGCTGACATACTATAAAAAATTGAAGTCAGTTTTTACCAGACTAGCAAAATGAAGACATTCTCAATTCGATTGTATAGTTTTTGTACGTTTGTAAGTACTTACGTGAGACTGCTGCATCAATTATAAATAGATTTTAATAGTTTTTTTGTGACATATTTTAGACATAAATGAAATCAACTTCTCAAAAGTGACTTTTGAGTTTAACTTAACAATGTATATTTTAATCGATGCAGAAAACGAGGTGGTTGTTAACTCATCTGAATTTCTAATAATGTATATATTTTGAAGTTTTTTTGTAATTCCATATAAATTTGATCGAATTTCGTCAAGTGATTTTTAATTTATACTTAAAAATGTGAAGTTATTTGGTTACTCGTCAAAGTAGGAATTAAACTCGGCTATTTTGCAGTTTAAAAAAAATGTCTTCACGCACGAAGAAACTAGTCGAAGACATTAATAGGGGACAAACCTACCGCAAATCAGTCACGTGTCTAATCTTGGGCAACGCTATTTTTACTAGAAAATTGAAAACATATATTTTCTTTTTTTTAAATGACTTTTTTAGGAACAAACCCGCGACCTCGAGAAGTCAAATCCGACGCGGGGCTGCTAGACCACATAAGCGTTTTTTTCACTGTTTTGCAATTTTAATGAGCATAAATTTAAATGTATGATTTTGTTTATGCATTAGTAGGGATTATACGGCGGGTACAGATAACAAAATAAAACACATTTAATACTCACCAGCGTTAGTCGAATTTTGAAAGTCGTCAGCAAAACATTTGATGTCCTTTGGTATATTTTTTTTAATTTATGTTGTTTATAAAACGTCTATTACTTTTAAAAAGCATTCCTTGTAAATAGGTATATTTGACTGACACGATGATTTTAAAATTACTAAATTTGCCACCGATGTAATCGTCTAACCTAAAATGAAGTAATACTCAAAGAATGGCGGTGAAGATGTAAAAGGCGTGATTCATCATAATATAAAAAATCGTCCTACCATAGATAGCATTTACCACGACCGACTCTACAAAGGAAGAGGTTACAAATTCACTGATATGTTTTTATTGAAATACATGTTTGTAAGTACCTTTTTTTACGTCTGGGAAATCCCCCCGGATACCCACCGCTCTCGGCGGTGTATGGGCACAGCAGCGGGTTATGTCGGACTCGAACCGACTAAAACCACACGATGACCTTCCTGCCGCACGGCTAGGAGCGAGACGGATTCGTGTTGGCATTCACCATCTTGCTCCGCAGGCTACGGCCCGGTCCTCACCGGGCCTCCTCCCGCGCCGAAAGAGGAGCGTTTCCGAAGTTTGTAAGTACCTGAGTCGATAGACGTTGTCCTGTCCTAACTACGATTTGGTTTGTTCATAAGATCCTTTTCCTTACAATAACTACAAGCCAAAAAATAATGAAGAAAGTTGTGGCTTCCGTTCACGAGTGTTACGAGGACTAAGGGAAAATGGGAATTCGTTTTTAACAATTTCGAAAAAAGGAGGAGGTTCTAACATAATCAACTTCTACATTTTTAGATGTTATAGGTGCGTCGCTGTCCCGTAATAATATGCTAGACTGCTGGTTATTAATCTGACCGAAACACTGTTACTATTTGGGACACTCGTATTGTTGGTAATGAACTATTTAGCGTATACCCGTGCGTAAAAGCTGCAAGGCATAGAGGAAGAGACAGATCACAGATGATTTATTCTGCATAGAGACAGACAGAGATATTTAGATCAACACTGGTATGAACCACCACTAAGAACACATTGCTTGCTGAACCGGCAAACGCTGAGGAATTAAGGTTCTTAAGTGGACGACCACCCACCCGGTGGACTGATGATCTGGTCATGGTCGCGGTAATTCGCTGGTTGCAAGCGGTTGGTGACCGTGACTCGTGGCGCTCTTTGGGCGAGGCCTATGTCCGGCAGTGGACGTCCTCTGACTGATTATGATGATGGTAGGAATTTAGAATGGAAGGTGTAAATGCTTTATCCAGATAATTATGCGTGGGTAAGGTGAAGAGTCATCGAATCCGGCGTATTTATATGAAAATAGTTATAAATTTAGAGGTTGCAAGAAACGTTAGATTTGGCACTTGATACTCTCTGCTAACCCGTGATTGTAACTCATCGTGAAGATATGTTTGCATGTGGCTACGTACATAAAATATGTTTACAATAAACGGTATCTCCACACCATTATCCTCGCAAAGGTAGGCAGAGGTGCGACTAGAACACCCACAACTAGCCAAAGATACTAAATACTACAATGTGACAAATGGAGAACTTTTAGTCAACTTTTTCAATTATAGATAATGATAGCATTGTATAAGATAAAAGGTTATTTAAATAAAGTTATACAGTTTCTCTCAGTTATTGTTATAAATTAATGTTCTGAAAATATATTTCACTCGGCACATGCGGCTGCGGTGTAGCAACTGACAAAAACATACGAGGAACTTCGTAATTTAATATTACTTGTTTTTGAATTTCACGCTATGTTCTTTGAGTAACTATTGTTAAATCATTTTCACATTTGGCAAAAATAATTAATTTCTTGTATAACTAGTGTAGACACACTTTTGATTCGCCTTGGTATTTGAATTACCCCTGTGGTCTAGCGGTTCAGGTGTTGGACTTGACTGCATAAGTCTCGGGTTCGAATCCCGCGTCGGGAAACAATAACAAAAATTTGGTTTTCCCAATTTTCTAATAAAAAAATGTTGCTCGGGATTGGATATGTTCCCGGTTGTCGATAGGCTTGGCTCCTATCACATTGTTGGACTTAGCGTCTTCGGCTAGTCGTGGGTGCCCTGGTTGTGCCTCTGTCTACCTCTTCGGGGATATGGGCGTGAAGATACTACTACTGATTTATGTAACACAGTGATTAACGATAAAATTACCTTGATAAATGCAACTATCACACAAACCACAAATGTTGATTTTGCGATCAATCGTTAAGACTATAAGATGTTTACTTGTTTCATTTTGTACGTAAGCATTGAATATTAAGTTTATTTTGTTATTCTCTAAAATATGCATGAATGCAGTAATATCACTACATAGCATAAACAAAGTCGCTTTCTTTGTCCCTATGTTCCTTTGTATGCTTAAATCTTTAAAACTATGCAACGGGTTTTGATGCGTTTTTTTTAGTAGATAAAATTATTGAAGACGAAGGTTATGTGTATATTACATACCAGTGCGAAGCCGGGGGCCGCTAGTATTTATATAAACGTAAATCCCAGTTTCGCGAGATCATCGCATCACGCTTGAGTGGAGGGATGAATTTCGCTAATTATTTTTTGGTTGTATTGGTTGTTGTTAGAAGTATGTTCATATAAAGATAAAAACTGGGAAAATTGCAGGGAAAGGTGGAAAAACCTAACTTTAATTTTGTCCATACAAACTAAAAAATATCTTCACGCCCATATCCCCGAAGAATTAGGCAGAGGTACAACCAAGGTACCCACGACTAGCCGAAGACACTAAGTCCCACAATGAGATAGGTGGCAAGCCTATCGACAACCGGGGACGTATCCAATCCCGAGCAACATTTTTTTATTAGAAAATTGGAAAAATCCAATTTTCTTTTTGTTGGCCGACCCGGGATTCGAACCCGGGACCTCATGCAGTCAAGTCCAACACCCGGACCGCTAGACCACAGAGGCGATACAAACTATTAGTAGCTATTGATGTCAAGCAACATGAAGTTCAACGGATAGGCTGGTTTTAGAACAAAATATAATAAAATGAGCGATATTTTAAATTACTGACCCGTTAAAATGGCTGTGACGCTATTATTGATTATATGCGGTTATCACCTACTCTACGCAAATAATACAACTTTTTGTAGTTTTTGTTTTACCAAAGACAATATAAATATTTACTAATCTCTGGTTTTACCAAAACAATTTGTAACTAGAGCAATTCTCTGATGTAACTATTTTCCACACCTCAAAGTTACACCTCTGTATACTTTTTCGTATATATCTGCAGCAATAAAAGTCAGTTGCCAATAAAATGCCAATTAATAGTTTCTAGTGATTATGTATTATTAATAGTAACAGTATTTTTAGCTCTTGTAGAATATAGATGCAAATAAATATAAAAAATGTCTGGCTTCGTACGAACGAGAATAGCAATTTAAGTCGAACAACTTGTTAAAAGTTTCTTTCAAATTCGACTTTTAAAATTGTGTTCGGCTTTAAGTTGTCACCAGATATATTCGTCGTCAATTTTGCTATTACTTTATTCCTTTATTGCTGACTTCAAAAAGAGAAGGTTACCATGAGAATGTATGTTTTTTATTGATTTTTGTATATTACTCGATTACTCGGTCGATGGTGAACCGATTTTGTTGGTATTTTTTTGAATTGGTAGGTAATAATCCCTTAAATTAATTTTATCATGATTCAGTTAATGGTTTCTGAGTTACACTTAATAATGCACACATTTTTCTTTATGTTGACAAACTCCTTATAAATGATGTCGTCAACATAAATAAATATTAATTAAAATATTAAATAAAACAAAGACGGGTTTGTAACAACACTTATAAGTTATAACTCAAGATGTGCTGGATAAATTTTCATGGTTGTTGATTCGTTGGATTTGTCTTCATCCCGAATAGCAGAACACAACTAAAAAACAAGTGAAATTCGATAAATACATAATAATTGTGAAAGATGAATCATCTACTTATATATAAGAAAGAAAGAAAAAAAGAAAATATATTTATTTGCGGAACATGTGTGTTGAAATTGTTACGAAATTATTTAAGCTTTTCAACATATTCTACCACATTGTGGCGTGCAAATATTTAAATATTTTTAAAAAGTGATTATTTAATTCTATACACAATGTTTTAATACTCATTCAACAATATTTTTTATCTTATTACAATTTGAATTATAACTTACAAACAACTTTAAAATGTTAATAAATTTTACCCTGTCTACCGTAAACTACCAAAGTCGTGGTAGTTTAAACCGACTAGGCTGAAAATTGATGGAGAGTTAACTTAGAAGCGGGAGAGGAACATGGGGTACATTTTACCCCGTACAACGCTTAAAGCAAAAGGAAACTTTTAATATTACAATAATATACCAATATAAATCATAACAATATAAATCATATATATACCTTTTATCAATATAAATAATAACAATATAAATCTTGTATATATAAAAGAAAGTGGTGCCAGTTTCGCTATTTATAACTCAAGAACGGCTGAACTGATTAGGCTGAAAATTGGTGGGGCTTAGAACTGGGAGAAGGACAAAGGATACTTTTTATCCTGTTCAGTTGTGAGAAAACTAGGAAAAACGACCTTTTAATTTTTCCCATACAAACTGAACGAGCGGAACGAAGTTCGCCGGAACAGCTAGTTAAATATAACTCAAAAGTACTTGTCGAATGTTTATGAAATCGCGATGAAGTGAAATAATTTGAGTCGGTTTTTTGCTATTCATTCACCTAACTAGCTGCCCGGCGAACTTCGTCCCACTCATTCAATACCTATGGAAAGAATATATTGTTGTTTTCCCATTGTCCGGGTATATCAGAATAAGATAAGATAGATCAAGGTATTTAATTTCATTAACTTGTTCCAGCACTATACGTCATTACCTAAAACTCTTATATCAGTTCTGGCTACGTTTCTTTCAGATTTTTATATTTTTTTATTTTAAATGATATCTAAGAAAATATTCGAAAAGCAAAAATAGCTAAAGTACAGATAATTACATCGTACTATGAAACGAATAACATCAATTTTGTATCAAATCCAAAATATTTTGAACAAGACTTCGAAATGGGGGTAATTTCGAATAGTGAATTACACAAACTTCTCAAAGGACTGTCAAGTTTGAGACAAAAGATGCGTGGTCTGCTCACGTAGTAACAACACTGGGTAGATTGATTTCCCTATAGATAGATAAATATCGTAGACGTTAACCGTTTCTGACTTAAACCTTTTTTTAAAATTGCAATCTTACTTGTTCCTCTAGGTCCTTGCGATCTTCACGCTGATATATATAAATAAACAAATATTGTTATGATATTGTGATTTCGGACTCGACAACAATATTCCCCCGTTTTAGTCTGGGCACCTTTGCAAAATAGACCATCTGCCTTTCTGCCAGGTAGCTCGTAAAAGGTGAGCATAGGCTTACCGTCACTAACACCGTGACATCTTACTAGGTGGTAGGAGTTTCGCAACGACTCACCCGAATAGATAAAGCGGTGGTAACCGATTTACCTATTCCTGCCGCCATAATGTCATGACGTGTTCCGGTTTGGAGGGTAAGGTAGCTGGTAAACTTAATTTTGCTTGAGGCCTAACATCCGGACCTCAAGTTGGCAATGCACCATTACCATCTTTGCTGTCTCTAGGGGGCGTGAATTTCTTACCATCAGGAAATCAGTTTGATTGTTTGCCTTGCAATATCATAAAAAAAATACTGTGAGGTTATACTGTTATTAATATAATCAGAAATATAAAGAAAAATATTATGTACTTATATCGTATTTCCAAATAAAATTTAATATGGCGGGAATAATAAAAAAAACCCACGTTCTTACACAGATACAATATTTGGACTTCTATCCAATCTGTGACATCACTGGTCTTTACGCTAATTTACATTTTGTTTTTCTTTTAATTAACCCATGAAGCTGTTTTATCTACTTTAACATTTTATTTCCCTATAATTACTTATTTGGTGCTGTCATTAACAGAGCCGTCAACCTAAATAATAACATTTATTTTCGTTTCTTTTATTATAGGTAAAATTCTGCTACTGAAATATACAAATTAATATCTATTTAGATATTCATTTGATTATGATAATTTGAACAATAACTCTTTTATTACAAAGAAACTCAATTGTGTAGACTGAAGTAGGATTAAGTTTTAATTGACAATGGTGGTAATTCCACTGTTCACAAACTAAACTTATTTTAGATGCATGCTATCTTTCTCAAATGAAACAAAAACAAAAGAGATGGAACGTTTTAGACACGTCAGATTAGTTCGAACATGTCAAATCGCGATGTTTTTAATCGACGTTTTCCGAGTAATAGTTAAACGTCTGACGTGTACGGTCTAATTTGACAGCGCTAAAAGAGTTTTGTCTCTTTCTGTTTCTTTCGTTGAAAGGAGCCAGCGATAACTTAAAATTAGTTTAGTGAGTGCGCAACAAAATTACCGCCAATATAGTTTCTAACATAGTGTAATAAAGATTAGGTTTATAAAACCAGGTTGAACTTTGGAGTACTTTAGTCTGTTAATAAGAATTAGTATTATATAGACGCGGCACAAGTGCCACTTGTAGGTTGAAATAATGTATAAAACTAGTATGTATGAGTATAAAACTCGTATAAATAAGCAAGACTAGTATTATGAAACCACAGACTCGTTTAGTACCACCTTTCCAAGGCTTGATTCACTCTCACAACAACCATTTCTCATTGCAGCGAGAAAAGCAGTCAGCCAGTGGCTACGTGTGAAATACTTAGCTCATAGTAAAAGATTTTGGATTCTGATAAATAATTTATTTCTAAATAAATAAGTATATAAATTCACAATGTACATTTTTTTTATTAGTTGGAATCATTGTGTGCTTCATTTGTGTCCCGTAAAAAAAAATTGCAAGGTGCGAGGTCCAAACTGTACGACGGAGGCGTTAGTAGTTTCATACTTGAAGCCTTCAAATACGCGTTTTCCCCCGTGTTAGTCCGGGCTGCTTTGCAGAATAGACCATCTGCCTTCCTACCAGACAGCTCGTAAAAGGCGAGTATAGGCTTACCATCACTAACACCGTGACATCTGACTATGTAGTAGAGTTTCGCAGCGACTCATCCGGTTTGGCACCACCGCCTTACATATTCCTGTCGCCATAACGTCATAACGTGTTTCGGTTTGGAGGGTAAGTTAGCCGGTAAACCTACTTTTGTTCGAAGCCTAGCATACCGGCCTTAGGTTGGCAACGCACTATTACCACCTTTTGGTGTTTCTAGGCGGCGTGAATTTCTTACCATCAGGAAATCCGTCTGCTTGTTTGCTTTGCAATGTCATAAAAGAAATGCGTTCTTTTTCTTAGTCGAAGGTGCGGACGCAATGTCCTTGTGAAGGGTGGTATGATTGCGAGGACTGTTTTCGCGAACTTTTTCGAAGACCTTGGGCAAGCTATACATTATATTCAGTCGTTTAAGTCATGCAGTATTAATCATCTGCAATGTTTCGGAACCTTCAGTTGCTCATGCAAAATGTTTTGCATTTGACTCATTCCAATTCCTCATTTAATACAAATTTGCGGACAAATAATTTTGTGACAGTTATAGTAAGTTGGACGGTGTCGATTTAGATTCAGTAACAGCAGTCACCGGCCGACCTTCACTTATATCGTCATGAAGATAATCTCGTCCATGTCTGAACTCTCTAACACGAATACACAGAGCTACAAATAGTGCTTCATCACCAAATGCCAGTTGAAGTTTCTGTTATCTTTCTTGTTGACTGAAGAGAAAATCGTAAAAAAATGTTGAGCGAAAATTTGAAAGTTTCGTTTCATTCTACTAGCGACACACATCTACCATACATCCCAATGTATGGTCGATGGCGACACATAATAATTATCTGAACCCTACTTAATTGAAAAAGCAAATAGTTATAGTCTCGGAAATTAAAAAGTAATATGATCCTAGAGAGTTCAATTTTTAAATTCTGTTTGTTTTCTTGTTGTTTTTTTAATTTTATTTTTTCTGCTCTCTACACGTCTGTACTAATAACTTAATAACCTCCTCGTTGTGTCGCTGGTTGGCATTTAGTTGCAATGTAGTTGGTATTTATTTATTAATAATGACGGCAAAATGCGTTCCGTCTAAATCTAAAAATACAAAACAATTCATGATTCCACGTGATGTGGTTGTGGTACGTGTATAACAAGCCTTAAAAGAGAGTTTCTCACTGAGTTTTTACTTATAAAAATAATTTGCACAATATCCGGGAACAACTCCTGTAAGTATATTTGGAATTACTCCGACGCATTGTATCGGCAAAGTTTGTCGAGGCGTGCGAGTTACATTAAGCGAAGGTATTGCCTCATGAAATTATAATTTAATTTTTACGAACATATCCCCAAAATTAGGCTGTAAGAAAAATGTGTGGAAGAATTACAGCTTGGATGTTTATTTATGAGACAGACGGCTCAATTTACAAACGTCAATTAACATTTTTTATGTGAAAATAAATTAAGAGACAACTATGGCGTAAAGACACCATAAATGTTACAGGCGCGTCGCTGTTACTGAGTTTAGCATATTAGGCCCATTGTTTAAGTCTACTGGCTACCCTAGCCTCCGAACCGGAACATTACAGACATTGTGGCGGAAGCTAAGGTGCTGGATCCCTACCCTGGTAAGTTGCTGCACATCACTCTACGACCGGTTGTCTCGTTGGTAATGACCTATATGTTATTCAGTGCTTGCCTATTACGAGCTGCCTGACAGAAAGATAGATGGTCTATTATATCCAGAAGACCCAGATTAAAACGGAGTAAACCTATCACTAAAGACCTGTCTTTAATAAAAAAAGTATCTTCACGCCCATATCCCTGAAGACTTAGGAAGAGGCACAACCTGGGCACCATTGCCTGGCTAAAGACACTAAGTACCACAATGTGATAGGTGGCAAACCTATTGTCAACCGGGCACATATCCACTTATTTTATTAAAAACCCAATTTTCTTTTTGTTGCCTGACCCGGATTCGAACCCGGGACCTAATGCCGTCAAGTCCAACAACTGAACCACTACAACACATAGGCGATTTGGACGTTAATGTGTTGACTTAATGACTGATTTAAATATAATTGACGTCTATACGTGCAGAGAAAAATAATTGTCGCCACAACGCAGTAAGTTAATTTGTATCTTAAAGCCTTTATCCTCAACGTTGTAGGCAGAATACAAGGTACTCACGACTAGCCGAATGTCTAAGAAAAAAAGACCACGGATGTATTGACGTCACTAATTATACATAAATCAGTAAGAACTTATTACATGCGCCAGCAATCAATCTCGTCGATCACTGGGTCAAACTGATTGAAAATCAATGTCGGTGCCTAGCATTTGGCTTCGTGACACGGCAGGACGTTAATGAGCAAATGATACGCTATAATATCGGCTTTCAAATGAAATATCCAAATATATTTCTATAATGTGGGTAGCGTGTGTGTGGGAAGAGCGAGATAGAGATAGGAAGGAGACGATCTTTTTTCCGCTTTGAACCGACCACCATGAGGGTTGGCGATTCGGAACAGGACACCCTATGTCAGGAGACCCTAAAGACCTAACACCCTATGTACCTAAGGCCCTAGATGCCTACCAGCCCTAGCCCTAACATAAGGTTTAATATATACTTATATAGATAAGTGCGGGATGTCTGTACCAATAGACCTGCGGTAGCAGACGGAACCCTACGGGTAGGATAGGTGGTAAGGAGGTGGTGATATTCTCAAAGCAGATCAAGCAGGCTCACTTGACCAATTGAGGACTTGAAGGTGTCTTCGCCACTTTGAGAGGATGGTGAATGAGACAAGAACCAAGGTTCTAATCTGATTTATTGAAATAATTCCTTAGTATATATACAAAATACACCGACACACACATTCATACAAAATTCTTTGTGTCTCATCCGTGTAAGTTGCGGATGCAGCATCTTCTAGTGGTGAAACATCAGGACGTGATTGTATGTGTATTCCGCTGTCCTCCTTTCAGTGGCGTGCCAGCATTTGCTTGTATGTTTAATGTGGCTTTGGTCACGTTGAACACGCTTTATAGACTATTTGCCTCCCTGTGAGGTAGCTCGTTAGATGAAAACATAGGTCATGATCATCAAGACTATTGGTAGTAGAGTGCTAAGCAACAACTTGTCCATACAGGAATCCTACGGTTTACCTATTTCTGCCGCTATGATACTCACAGCAACCTGTTCTGGTCCGTAGTACTTTCATACATATAGATATATATATACATCGTAGGGTAGAAATGTTCCACAATCCCGGAAAAAACTACCGGTTGCTTACTGAGAAATAAGTATTAAATAGACATTTTCTACACAAAATTGTTACTTATTGACAGATGAAATTATAATTAAAGTCTCTAAGTGCGGTCGTAAGAATCATATCGGCGACTTCAGCTTTCAAAGAAAAAAATTATCTTCACGCCCATATCCCCGAAGAGCTAGGCAGAGGCACAACCAGGGCACCCACGACTAGCCGAAGATACTAAGTTCCATAATGGGATAGGTGGTAAACCTATCGCCAACCGGGCACGTTTCCAATCCTGACCAACATTTTTTTATAAGAAAATTGGAAAAATCCAATTTTCTTTTGGTTGGCCGACCCGGGATTCATACCCGAGACCTCATGCAGTCAAGTCCAACACCCGGGCCGCTAAACCACAGAGGCTTTCAAAGAAATCTGGATCAAAATCGGTCTACTCGTTTAAAGTTATGATACCAGATACAGAAAAACACAGACACGTCAAACTTATAGCACCCCATTTTCCGTCGGGGGTTAAAAATTATAAGTGCTAACTGAAAGACAAATATTCTTCAAAAATAGCGTGAGTTTGCTAAAGTGGTTAACCCGGAAAACTGCATGTCCTGCACAGGCGACTGGGCACTAGTTTGGAATGGAACCAATAAACTTTTGAATTAAGTTCCTGTTTTTCCTAGAACCAATGTCATTTATCGTAGCGTCAGCAAATTTTACCCAGTACCGAATTCAATTTAGGCTTTACATTTTTTTAATGTGAAGAATTCTTTTCGTACGGGAATAGTGTTTTAATTATTCGTATTTACAAAGAAGTAGGCAGATATACAACTAGGGCACCCATGACCCTAAGCTAAAGCAATTGATACATTAGAGTCAGCTTTGTAGTAGCGGGTAAGAAGAAATTAAACCTATTTTTTTTTCTAATCTGAGCTGCTTAGCAAAATTTAGTAGCGAAGCCGTATTTTGTGCTTATGTAGTCTACTACGGGTCCATTCCCTCATTCTCAGCATAAGGGACCAAGTCTTAATTTTGCACTTTCAACAATTAATACAAAATTACACTTTTTTATGATATTGGAAGGCAAACAAGCAGAGAGACAGGTATAGTAGATGTGCGTTGCCAACCTGAGGTGGGGATGTTAGGCCTCGAGCAAAAGTAAGTTTATCGGCTACCTTACCCTCCAAACCGGAGCACGTCATGACGTTATGGCGGCAGAAATAGGTAAGGCGGTAGTACTAATCCGGGTAAGTCACTGCGAAACTCTACCACCTAGTCAGATGTCACGGTGTTAGTGACGGTAAACCTGTCCACGCCTTTTACGAGCTGCCTGGCAGAAAGGCAGATGGTCTGTTTTGCAAAGGAGCCCGGACCAACACGGGGACACTTATATACATATGTATACACACACATACACACACACACACACACAAACACATGCATGCACATGCAGGTCACAATAATTTATAACAGCTCTCGATTTCCGTCGGGGTTTTGAAAAGCGTTGATTTTTACTATCTACTAAGTATCAAACAAACATTTCTTTTCTTTTTGTTTGTATATTTATTAAGTTATCCGTATTACGTGAGCCAAAACACCATTGCGTCAAGTTAAACTGACTGTATCGGGCCGGATATCCGGCGGGGCGAGTTTCGCGAAATTTCAGCGTTTCAGATAAGCCAGTCAATATAAACTTTCATCGGGAAAAGTTTAATATTTTTGTGAATTTAATACTGCGAAGTTGATAGCTTTTAAGCTATAAGTAAATTAATGTATTTGATATTTACGGTTGATTTGTAGTTATATATTTTTTTGCTGACTATGTATACAGGGTAACATTTAAAGGACAAGCTAAATTTTGAGAGGTAGTTGGGAATCGATAACCCTATCCATTTATTATGCACAAACAAAATGCAAACTATATTTTTCTCCGACGCGAAATACGAAATGCTTGGTTATAACGTAAACGCCGACCACAGTCGTATACGTGTGCTGAACCCTTACCCTGAGTTTACGTCTTGTCAAATTTACTATACCGTCTCTGTAAATTATTTGTATGAAAACTTTGAACAGTGCCTCTATTGGTAACTAAGAGAAACACATTTTTAGACTAAAAGAGTCATAGATTTCGGCACGTAACTAGCCGAAAGTATACTATACAAACTCATGGTAAAGGCTCTGGTACTAGGTACGACGTAGCGCGACAATAATTGAAGTATTTAAAGGAATGTTCATAAAAGTAAAAATTGTAACTTAGCAATTAATATTTAAAGGTCAATATCATTTTAGCCTTAACTCCCTTATTTTAAAATTTGGTCGGTCTTCTGAAAGTAACCCTGTATCACTAAGGCAGTAGAGATAGGTAAGACGTTTGATTCCTACCGGTGCTAGTTGCTGTACAGCTCTTTATGAATATTGATCTTGTTGGTAGATAATCATTTAACATATACTCGCCGCTTACAAACTACCAGCCAGGGAAACAGATTATCTATTCTAAACAAATATTCCGCATCAACACAAATAAAAATATAGTAAACAAATATGAATAAATAGCTTGAAGCCAAGTAAAGAGATTAATTCTAAATCATATGAACTCTGACTGTATTGGATTCCCGGGACTGAGAAATTAAAAACGTATCTTTTAAATTTTCTAACAAAAACAACGCTCAGGTTGGATATGAGCGCGGCTGGTGATAGATTTGCCACTTATCGCACTGTGGGACTACCGAGGGACTGTAGGTACCTTGGGCTTAACATAGGTGACCTGGCTTTATCTCTGCCTACATCTTCGAAAATGTAGGCGCGAACTTATTTTCAGGCAGGTTATAAGATGGGATGTACAAGTACAACTGTTGGTAGAATCATTTTGATTCCTGCCATTAGCTGGTTTTAGGGTGACTACTTTTTGATTGTGTAGTTTCCTGAGTCTGGAATTTTAAATAGCTTTGACTAAATGGCGAATTCCTGAAAAACATTCTAAAGCCATGGTCATGGCAATTTTTATTGAGATCCTCGGTTTTACAAATTTCATCCATTCCAGAGTAAAAACTAAAGATTAACAAATAAAAAGGATTTTTGTGTAAGAAATTTCAGTTTCTGTCAAACTAGGGTCTCCGTCTAATTTTTTTAAATTATTTAATTTAGTTCTTCATTATGTATAATAAGTAACGCCTGTATACGTATCAAGTATGTTAATTAATTTATTTAACTTTTTTAATAATTTATTCTTTTATTGTAACATAGGTGTCTATATCCTCATCACTTTTTTATTTTGTTTGTGTAATTTTCGAAACTTTTACAAAAAATGTATCAGCATATTTTTGTTAAGTTTTAGCATCTTTAATCTGTTAGTTTTCTTAAATAATAAAAAAAGAATGATAAAATTAAGTTTGTTGTAGGCCAAACAATTGTTTTACAAACGAACAAAAAAACATGCAGTCGAATTGTTGGTCTAATAGAAAGTGTTTGATAAAGTGTGTAGTAAGAAAGAAGTAGTGGTAAAGAGTTATTTCAAAACAAAGCCCTTCTATATTGAATTCACCTTTAGGCGATTTTTATAAAAAGCTCTTTTTAGTTTCCCGAATTTTTGTTTTATATATTTTGTTTAGACTTTTTCAGTGAAACTAGCGAACGGATGTTTTAAAGGTTTTAGGAATGGATATTGGTGCAGCACGAAAAAACGTGATATGTTTCTGAAGCTTGCCTCGGGCTGCAGTAATTAGAAAATGTCTATTGCTAACGCATACATATGCATATATATAACTGGTATTACATTTAATTTATATTTCACCCCTGTTGGTCCGGGTCTCCTGAGGAGCAACCTTCCTACTAAGCAACTCGTGTGAGCAAGGGTTAAATGGGTCATTACCAGCAAGCCAAATAGCAGTGGTCTAAAGGTTCAGGTGTTGCTCGGGATTAAATATGTGCCCGGTTATAGGTTTGCCCCCTATCACATTGTGGGACTTAGCGTCTTCGGCTAGTCGTGGGTGCCCTGGTTGTGCAGCTGCCTACTTCTTCGGAGATTTGGGCGTGAAGATACTTTTTTAAGCCCAATAGTATTACAGTGGTGTGCGGGAACTTGCCTGGGTCCATGCTATGCGCCACCATAATGATTATCATGTTCCGATCTGGATGGTAGGGTGGCCGGTAGACTTGCACAATTAGACATATCTCGTCGACGCACCTACAACACAAGAAAAGTCTATTGGCTACTGTAAACTTTTAGCACCATTAGAAGAGAAGTTCGTTTCATGATCTCATAATACATATGTAATTGAAAAATATAGATTATTATATAATTATATTTACTATCTGACCCAGCAAACTTTGTATCGCTTGACATTAATGCTTTGACAGTAGCGCAGTCTGTCGGATCCGATGTGAAACATTTCAAAATCAACAACGACTTATTATTAAAAAATTAATTAAAAAAACATTTTCCAGGAGACCAAATTGTGAATCTAAACCATTCTCGAATTCCCTTGAACACGCACAAAAACTTTCATCAACATCGGTCCAGAAGGAGTTCAGTGACATACACACTCACAGAAGAATTATATATATAAAGATATAGAAAACTTCTAAAAGGTTTTTTCAATCTCTCTATACACCTATTTAAATAAATAACAAAGTTAAATATTTAAGTGAAATAATCCTCGAAAAATCTAAATGTAAAGTAGCTACGGCACATCTTGATCATCTTGATCCTGATTAATAAAAATATTTTTTATACCGTCAGTTGGTTGAGATAGGACAACTTGACCGGGTCCTATAAATCTTGATATTTTTCAAGTAAACCTTCTTCTTACAATAACAAACGTAACATAAAATAATTAATAAAATTGGTCCATCCATTCAGATGTTATGCACCGATCAAGGCAAATGGGGTTTTATTTCTTTAATATTTTTTTTAGATTTCTAAGTCTTAGGATACTCTGAAACCGTTCACCCATATTGGTTCCACCTCAATTGTTCCTACCATAAAAGCTTTAGTGCAGGCCATTGCCGTATCTAAGATTGCCGCCAGAAGAAAGCGACGCATGAGTAGCATATATGATGTCGTGATCTTCGCATTGATATCTTACCATAAAAAGAGCCGTCTGTATACTTAATATAAAAACAGTTTAACATTCGAGAACATTTTGATACTTTTCAAGTATTTCCACATAACCACTTTACTACTTGAAAACAACAAAAACCTAAGTAAGGTAATCAACGTTTAAATCCGAACATTACCGTACAAAATCCATATTCAGCCCGTAACTCAGGCTAGCTTTAAAAGGGTAGGACAAAAATGCTCGAGCATTTTTTATCATACGCCTGCGATGCGTCAATGATGTTTACTCTCCCTAAAAGCCTGCTATACATTTCATAGAATACTCTCAAACGTGCTCAGCGTAAAATAAAAAGGGATTTCTGACATAAATGCCAGATATGGTTGGTAAATAATAAAATGAAGGTTTGACTTCAAAATGTGAATAGGATAATTCTTCATGTAGATTATTTTTGTTCATTTATTTACTAAAAAACTTACTATGTAACTTGCAAGGGACATACATACTTATAAGTAACTTTGTAGTTTTTATGCCAACAAACTCTGTCTAAGACAGTCTTAGGTGGTAAAGTCATACAGAGCAACTTCTATAGCCTTTCTTTGCCATTGTGTACATAGATGCTTTCTCACTAAATCAAAGGCTGCTTTTTGCAGTTTTACTGCGCCTTTATTATACAAAATGTACATTCCGATCAGTATGCCTATAAACTTTATAGTCTTGTTCCTACAGCATCATTCCATCTTCACAAACCTAAACGAAAACAGACATAGAACTCGTATTCAATGGACAATCAGCTAGAACTAAGAGGTATTTTCCAATTCTTCTTATTAATCGCTCTGAGACTTTACAATGAGTTGGTATAGATTACGTTCGGTAAGTTGCTTGTCGAAATCTATGACACTTTTGGTTTAAAATTATGTTACCCTTAGTTATTAATAGAGGCGATGATCAAAGTTTTCATACAAATAATTTACAGAGACGGTAACGAGTACAGTAAACTTGACAAGCTGTTAACTCATGGTAAGGGCTCTGGTAAGTATTGGAAAACTCTCTAAAGCAATGTTCCCGAAGAAATATAACTAAGATGCTTTTAAAGCAACAGTGAGTAAGCTTCTTCAAGTTTATTACGTCATCTTTGAACCCGACAGTGCTTTCCTTCAGGTGAGTTACGTGTCATAGTTCTGAGAAAAAATAACTACCAATAATTACCAAGCGCCGACGTCGGAAAATATCTAATATACTGAGCAAAAATTATGTTAATAGACAGTAGTTTGTTACAGATAAGTAAATTTCGAATTTTTTGTACCTATGAGGAAATTGACTTGTCCTCAAATTTACACAAAAAAAGATACTGATAAATATATGAATTCTTAATAATTCAAGTTCTATTTGCAGAACAATCATTATATTTTACAGAATCGTTAATTAATACCTTTTTAGTAGTACATAATGGCAATTTTATAAAACTTTTTGAACTGTTGATTTTCTGTCTTCAAAAAAAATGTCCGCCCATCCCTTTGCAACTTTAAGTACAATATACATGTGTTATTTTAATGTTTTTAATTACGCTTAAATGCCATAATCCCTCTTACTAACTAAAATTATCATATATGGTTTATTTAATAACAAATCGTTTAAGAACATGAAACTGTAGCAAACTAACTTGATGGTCCAGCAAATTAACCATTTGGTAACAAACTATTTTGTAACGTAATATCAAGATGATTTTGATTAAACTTAGAACTCAATCTAATGCGATGATGTGGGCAGAACTGACTCGATTATGATTGGCTAATAAATATTGTCATGGCATGTGTTAGATAGAAATAATAATTATTTTAATGCGCTTGTCCGCGGTGAAAAGCTGCTTTACAGTTTGGTTATCAAAAAATAATTTTGCGATTTGTCAGAAAGTAATAAGTATAATAATACTTGTGTGATTTATATGAGCCATTAATAATACATTTATCAAGTCATTTTGCTATAAATACCAAGTTATTCCTTCTGTTGTCGTCCGTAAAAACAATTATAGATTTGTTTTTGTTTACAGTTTGGTAACAATTCGTTACGTTACCAAACTGTTCTGGGTAAAGCTAGGTGTACAATAAGTATTAACCGACTTTTTCGAAAGCAAAAAGTATGCTTTTTGAATGTTTAATGTTTCGTTTTAAATAAATACTTTGCTTATCTATACGTTATGATAATATATTATTAGCAGGTAAATAATTTAAAAGATCAAAGAGAGTTTATGTTACCAATAGCAATATCAATCACGTTTTATGTTTGATTTTATAGTGTCTAGAAATTTTACAGCAAACTTTAATTTTGCAACGAATAAAATACAGTAACGTTAGTTAAAAAAGTTGTGGAGCAGATAACGGGAGCTTGTAATAAAAATATATTGGGGTAAATAAATTTCTCTGGGTTTTATGTTTTGTTTGTAAAAGTTAAAGCTTATGGTACATATGGTATAAAAGGACGCGTTTAGTAAAATATTAGTATCAGGATAAAAATTTGCATATTTGCCCCAAGCTCATAAAAACATTCCCTATATTTTTAATAAAAGTTATAAAAGCTTATTTTATGCATGCATATTGATAATATTTTTTTCATAGTATAAGCAAGTCAAAATAGCGGTTTTTACTATTTCGAAAAACTGATGAAAAAATGAATGAATAAAATGAATATAATTTCGGACATAACTGCATTTTGTCATCGACTGTACCAGCAAACCAACGCTTTCGAATCAAATTTTTATTATTTTGGATATGACTGTACTTTTGTAACCGACTGTACAAGCAAACCTACGCCTTCGGATCCTTCAAATTATATTAAGAAACGAGAAAAATATTATTGGAAATTCAGGAACGCCGATGAGGAAGAAATCAATACAATTTAATTTTATAAAGCTCTTCAATTCTTTTGAGAAACGTGTCATACTTCCAATTTTCTAGCAGGGTGAACAATGGATGTCTGATGACGTTTGGGCGTTTTTACAGATAAATTTAATTTTTGGTTTCAAAATTTTTGGCTAAAATAATTTAGAAGTCAAGTGAAACTAGCGGTTACTAAATAAGACTTTCTGAATATCAATCGATAATATAAGACAAAAATAAATTCAGCTTGGTATAACAAAATTCCCCTAGGTAAATACGTATGTAAGCTTAGATAATAATCTAACATGAATTCACACAGTTCTAGATATTCGATTGTACATTAATAGTTTTTCGGTTTTTTTTACTACCGTATCGCCTCTGTGGTCTAGCGGTCCAGGTGTTGGACTTGGCTGAATGAGGTCTTCCTTTCGGTTCCCGGGTGGGGCAACAAAAAGAAATTTGGTTTTTCAAATTTTCTAAAAAAGAAAATGCTTGCCATCTATCACATAGTGGGACTTAGTGTCTTCGTCTAGTCGTGGGTACCCTGGTTGTGCCTCTGCGCATCTCTTCGGGGATATGGACATGCAGATACTTTATTTACAATTAATTTAGTAACCTTCAAGAAAAGAGCATTTTCTAACTCCAAACAAATACAAGGTCGGTAACTAGTGATAATCTCGGTATTACGGATGGCTGTGGGCGGATGTGGTCACTTATCATCGGGTGACTCATTTGCTCGAATGGAATGTTCTTTAAAAAATCGTTTTAGAATTTTAACCCTTGTTTATTAACGATTTTTTTTAATACAGACATTTTTTTTTAATGAGAGCACTACGGAAAATCTGTGGTGTAACGCTCGCATACCGCATAACAACAGTACAGTAACAGTGAGATCCAAGAAAGAGTGCGATTGAAAGAAAGTGATGGTGTTAAAATGGGTAAGGGCATGCTCCGTTGGTTCGGTCATGTGGAAAGAATGACAGATGAAAGATTGACAAAGCAGATATACAATGCGAATGTGGATGGATGTAGGTTAGACCCGGGGAGACCAAGGCTGACATTCCACGATCAGATCAATCGGATATTATCCGAGGGTGGTGTCAAGAGTCTCCGAAATCGGCGTGTTTGTGTGAAAAGGGTAATGAATGTAAAGGAAGCTAAACCTACAAAACTGTAACTTCTTACTATTTATCATTTTTCACTAGGTTCATTAAACTGTTGATTTGATTTCCTTGTTTGGGGCTCAGATGATTAGTTTAGTGAAAAAAATTATTGATATAAGAATGTAGCAAATGAAAAATGGTACTTGCTCTTTATCCTAACAATAAAAAATCGTGGAATTAACTACTAATTAATGTTTTGTTTTCTTGGCACTACTACTATTTTACATATGTGTTGTTTTATATGGTCTGCGGTGTTTTTAACAGAGTTCCAAAAAACGAGGAGGTTCTCAATTCGGCCGGTATATTTTTTCTATATATGTACTTACACCGATTTCTCCGTGGTTTCTGAACCGATTTACGTAATTCTTTTTTTGTTTGGTGTGAAATAGTTTTGAATTGGTCCCATAAAAAATTATTCAGGTAGGCCCATTAGTTTTTATTTTATGAGCATTTTTAATCGACTTTTACAAAACCCGATGTCTATTTTCATTAAAATAAATCATATCAGCAATAAACTAAAAAAATTGTGTATGTACTTATGTACACGCGTTAGAAGTTATACTTCTTCGGCGTAATAAGATAAAAATCTTTTTCAAAATTTTATCTTTTGCCTTATTTTACATTTGTAGACAAAATGACACTAACCATAGAAAAAAGGTATTTAATACATTAAAAGTTTTATTATAATGCATTATTTAGTTAAATAAAGTTTATTTAATATTTAATAAAAATATCACAAAAACTAAAATGTTATCTATAGCTAACTTCATCATGTCGGTTTTTCGTGACGGTGTGCACGCGCATCGTAAAAATTTGCCCTCATCATTTTTTCCTAACGCGCCGAAAGAAGTATAACTTCAAAAAGTATTAAATAAAAACAACCACGTTAATAAAAACCGACTTCAAAACTACAAAGTTAAAAATAATAAAGATTTAATATTAATGATATACTACCGTTTATGTATAATATGTGCTATTAGTAAATTAGTGAAGTAGTAGTTTAAGGCTTGGCACCGACTTCAAACCTATTAGTAATTAAATTATAAGTAAGTATTAAATCAGCTTGGCACCGAAAAACTTACAAGAGACGAAGGAGCTACTTGAAGACAGGAAAATATCACTTCAAGTTTTACTAATTATCGTTATTTTAATTATACGGGAATTTTCCATTCAATAATCAATACCATATAAAAGATTAATCAAAAACAAAAACCCCATATTTTATACATAATACATACAATATACATACAATTAAACACATAAAAAGGCACTCATCGTGAACTGACATCGTTAAAGACTTATAAAACAAAAATAAACAATAATTTAAAAGACTAAACTTAAAAATTTAATAGACGTAAATAATTTAATAGACGTGTTTATATCCAGTTGGTATAAAATGTAGAAAACAATTTCTATAAGTTCAAATAAAAAATGTCACGTGAAAACTTTTTATCGTTAAAAAGATATTTTAAGCTAACTTTACTGTTTCCAATATCTTTTAATAAAGCACTTGGAACAATTGAAACCTAACACTCCACTTTTTTAAGGACAAAATGTTTTTTTCCTAATTACTTAATTTTCATTGTATGTCTTGGTAGAAAGCAGCTTTTAGAAGGAATGGAAGGTACGCCGAAAACGTAAAATGTAAGAAAGGAAAGTGTGAGCAGGGAAAAGTTGTGAATGGAAGGCTAGGTAAGCTATTTAAAAGAGGGTTTTGCTTTGCATAATAATTGTTGTTATATAAAAACAAGAAGTGGGTATGTCAGAAAAAGCATGACGGTAGGATAAATTTGCGTTGTAAAGCTCTATGATCTCATTCTTAGCAGTGCGAGTCGGGAAAGAGTGGTTCAATTCTACTCTTACCCTCTTAAGGAAACCGCCTCGTTTATCGAGTGGCTAGCGTACACGCTTACTGCACTGACCAACTGAGAGGTTCGGGTTCGATTCCCAACGGGGGCAGGCATTATAATAATAAAAATTTAGATGACTGCATTTCCGGGTCTGGGTGTTTATTAAATTTATTCTGGTATCTATTTAAGTATTTCTAATTATTAGTATCGTTGATTAACACCCATAACACAAGCACATAATTTGCTTACTTTAGGGTTAGATTCAATTTGTGTAACTTATCCAAGAATATTTATTTATTTATTTAAAACAGTCAGGTTTTGTCCAAGGGTGTTATCAAGAGACTCCGGAACCGACGCGACCGTACGAAAGGGTAATGAACGTGGTGGAAACAAGGCTGGTCTGCAAGGATCGTGAGATGTGGCACTCGATACTCTCAGCCTACCCCATAACTGATTCCGTGTGAGGATATCCATACTCAACTTTTTATTTTAATACATGAGTTTTATCAGCCATTAAGTATAGTACTGCTATGGGGAAGAAAGAATACACATGACAGTAGCAACAGTAAACGTCAATTAAATGATTTAAATAATATGTCACTGCACTATACTTAGAGGTCAATGCTTTGCACCTTGAAATGAAATGAAATTAAAATTATTAATTTGCGGAATATGTGTGTTAAAAAGCTGTTCTAAAGATATTTAAGAATATAACATATTCTACCACATTGTGATGTGCAAATATTTAATTAAATTTTAAGAAGTTACATATTTATATAAAAATGTACATTTAAATCGCAGCACTTATTTACATTTTTAATAAACATTTTATTTATTTATAAACATAAGTTTCATAATTTATTATAATTAAATTTAAAGGTAGATTAATTTTTAGTCCTATCTACCGTACACTACCACCGTTTCCAAACCTAGCCAGTCGGGAGAAGAAACGGCGAAACAAACTCCCCGGCAACCATGATTTTGTTACTTAAAATAGATTTCAATTTGTAAAAAAATAATATATATATATAAAAAAAATTCTTCTATCCTTCTGTGGTCTAGCGGTCCGATATCGCTCTTGACTTTTTGAGGTTCTGGGTTTGAACCCGGGACGAGCAACAAAAAAATGAATATTTTCAATTTTTAATTAAATTACGTTGCCCGGGATTGATTAAGTGCCCGGTTGGTAATAGGCGTGCCAACTATCACACTGTGGGACTTATTGTATTCGGCTAGTCGTGGGTACTCCGGTTTTGATGCTGCCTATCTTTTCGGAGATTTGGGTGTAAAGATATTTTACTTTTACTTTGCACCTTTCAAAAAAAGCAAGGCATGAGGTACAGATAAGATGAATATTTATTTAAACAAACTAAAGTATTACTTACTGTGTTTTTTAAAATAAATTACGTTACTACGAGTGTTGTTTAGTGACCAGTACTTCAAAAACCTTTTTATTCTCCAGAAAGCACTTAAATCTACAAGAAAAGTAATATTACAATTATTTTCCGACATTTGTGATATAACTCAGTGACAACTGCTTTTAATTATGAAATGCCTAGCTTTCGGCTAAGCCTAATTGAGCCGACAGCTAACTTAAAAGAGCCATTACTGAGCTGTTGTTATTCGGGACACGATCAGACCTCTTTATTAACTCTGTTTGGGAACTCAATTCCACGTTGAAGGGATGACGGGCGTACGTGCTACTGGTGTTCTTGTATCAAAAAGAAAATAAACTCAGCAAGATGGCTACTTAACTTGGACAAATAACTTGCCGTCTTTTATTAGGATATAAAAATATACTCAAGGAAATAAGGACTTACTACGAAAATGTATACTGATATGTACTCATGTTTTCGCCCTTTTTTAAATCTATTTTTAGGGTCTATCACTTTTATGGACTGGTCGTCCAGTATTGGGCACGACTCTATGAGGTCCCAGGTTTTATTACTTGGTACAGTAACAAAGTGAAAAAAAGTGTTTTTTAATTCCCAAATAATAAACCTTTTTGCCCGGGATTAGATAAGAGCTCGGTAGACGATAGGTTTGCCACCCATCACGTAGTGGGGCTTAGTTGTACCTCTGCCTACTGCGTCGGCGATACAGGCATGAAGACCCTTTTTAAAGTTCTTAATGAGAATAATGTCGCTGAATGATTATGTCATTACTATTGTTCCTATGTTATCAATTTAAAAGAAAAAAACAATCGTTTTTTATATAATATTGGAAGGCAAACAAGCAGATGGATTTCTTGATGGTAAGAAATTCACGTAGCCTAGAGACACCAAAGGTGGTAATGGTGAGTTGCCAACCTGAGGCCGGAATGTAAGGCTTTTTATATTCCATGTGTATAACCTCTATTTATATTTTTTTTGTATAAAAATCGCAAAGCGGTTTACAATATATTATCTACTATCCAAAAAGCTGTATAGTACTGAAAGTCTGAATAAAGTTTAAACTGACTGTAAAATACGGACAGACGAACAGGAATAAAGGATCTATAAAGGTTCTATTTTTTGCCATTTAGCATTTAGATCGCCTCTCTGGTCTAGAGGTGTTGGATTTGATTTCATGAGGGAAAAAAAATGTTGTTCTGGATTGGATGTGTGTCTTGTTGGTTTTGTAATAAGTGGCAAGTCTATCACTTGCCACCTATCACATTGTGGGACTTATTGTCTTCGGCTAATCGTAGGTACTAGGATACTCACGACTAGCCGAAGACAAGACTCTTAAATATTGTACACAAATCTGGTAACCGTAGGTTTGACAGACTTTAAGTAAGATAACCCAAGGTTATATTGAGTACAGAAAAAAATGTTATTTCTTCTTCAGTTCAAATAAATAGAAGATGAGGGTAAAGTTTTAACCTTATTTTATTTTTTTATACCTGGCAACCCTTTTTTTATAAGTCTAAGAATTTTGTCTGCGCCAATGCTATATTTTTTTTAAATAAGTAACGGATCACTGAGATTGCAAAAACTAACACTTCGTTTTTATCATTTACCGTCGACATGTGGGTGAAGATTGCATTTTTTTATTTATTACGTAGCTTTGACTAATATTGTAACAGTATTAAGTACTAACCGACCATGTGAACTTCGTATCGCTTGACATTAACAGATACTAACAGTTTTTGAATAAATAAATAGAGTATTGTTTCCCCATTTTCTCTGCAATCTTCTGGTTCTTTATTCATAAGAACCTTCTCTAGTCAATAAACAACACAGTAAAAAAATGTTTAGTGAAATTGGTCTATTCGTTTTGGCGTGATGCGATGACTATGCGAAATGGGAATAGAAAATGGGAATGAATGTCATTTATATAAAAAATACTATATTCACGCCCATATCCCCTAAGAAATTGGCAGAGGTACAACCAGGGCACCCACGACTAGCAGTAGACACTAAGTCCCACGATATGATAGGTGGCAAGCTTATCGCCAAACGGGGACATTTCCAATCCCGAGCAACATTTTATTAATAGAAAATTTGAAAAAAAAACACATGTTACTGTTGCCCGACCCGGGAATCGAACCCAGGACCTCATGAAGTATAACTGAATTACACTGCTATAAAAGTATTTAGTTTTAACTTAAGTAACATTATGTACTAAGTAAGTAATTATATAATAATATCTGATCTGAATAAATCAATATTATAAATCCTATAATAATTAATTTTGTATAATGGATAGAGCTTCCCAAAATGTCAAATTATTACGAACAAAAGGTTAAAATACAAAGGAGTTATTATGAACGTTCACCGCGCTAACCTTACATAAGACAATAAGGTATCGGGTGTTGTAACATATACCGAAGCCATGAGAGCTCTCGTGTTTCTCAATTATTATGATTTAAGTTTCTTCACGCCCATATCCCCAAAGAGTTAGGTAGAGGCACAACCAGTGCACTCACAACTAGCCGAAGACACTAAGTCCTACAGTGTGATAGACGGCAACCCTATCACCAATCGGTTCGATATACACATATCCAATCCCGGGCAAATTTATTTTGATCGAAGATTTATAATAAACATTTTACATTTATTTTGGTTTCTTGACTCGGGGATCGAACCCGGGAAATCAAAAAAGTCAAGTCCGACGCCGGACTTCTAGACGATAGAGGCGATTATGATTTATATATATTACATTATTGGTGTCGAATCTATGGTCTATTGGTTTGAAGTTGACTTTGACTACATGAGGCCCCGGGTTCAATTTCCAGGTCAGATAAAACAAAATATTTTTTTTACGTTCACGTTTTTTGTGATTAGATAAGTGTCCGGTTAGGAGTAGGTACTACGTTTGCCACTTATTACAGAATACAGTACGGATCTCAGTACTTTCGGCTAGGCGTGGCTTGTTATACGTCTGCCCATATTAAGCATACGCATTTGAACATTGATGATACTTGGTAAAATGTAATAGTTATCAGCCTCCAGAAAGAATTTACACAATAATTCTAATGAAGATTAGTCATAAATTCTAGTCAAAAACTAAAACTAAAATTTATGTCCCTTTTTATACGTTATATAAAAAAAAAGTTTCTTGATTTGAAGCAAATTTTTCCTATACACAAGGTTGAAGCTATTCCTCCCTTGTGTAATTCTATAAAGCCGTCGGAAAGGTCACCTGAAATTACGGGAAAGAGACGTAATAAAGTTCCAAGAGTATCCCATTTCAGAAGTTGGGTAAGAACACAAAAATTACCTAATAGTTAGTGAAGTTATCACGTAATGTGACCTGCCGGTAAACAAATAGGGTAGAGACAACACTGCTGCTACTAATGTGTTCCGGACTGGTCTTAGAGAATATGTAACCATAGAGTATTAGTGAAAAATAAAGAATCCTTCTAATCATAAATGTAAAGATTTGTGAAGATGTGTGGATGTTTGTTACTCTTTCATTCACAAACTAATGAACGGATTTAGATAAAAAATACAAAGATATAGTTTATATATCAAAATAACACAAAGGTTAAAATTTTTAAAAAAATAAATAAAAATAGTTACGCGACAAACCGGCTAGTTATAATATAAATGCAATGTTTATACGCAACTTAAATAGGCTTCCGAAGTAGGAAACATGTCGTTACGCAGAACTCATTTCACGTTATCGGTAAAGAAAAGTGTAGGGAAGTGAGGGAGAGTACCGCGCTCTCGCTCATAGTCGTTGATAATCGTGCTTTATTTTATAAATGTAATATAAATAAATGTTTTATTTTGTTAAATTTAGATAATTAATATACTAATCTTCATAGATTAGTAAACATACTAAAAAATAGTTTTTTTGACCCCGAAAATCGCTATTCAATTGTTGCACTTGTTCTTGCGCCAGACTAAGAAACTTTGGAAGTTTTGTGAGAACTGTATGCAGGTACTGATTTGTGCTAGTCTCCTGTCAGTTCACAGGTATAGAGTTTAGCAGACCCGGAGAACTTCGTAACGCCTTAATTTCGTGACATATCGATAATAGCGCCACCTACTTGGAACATATTGAACACAATAAAGAACCGTGTGAAGCCAGGTTTTCCAAAGATTAACTATAAAAGGAGAATATATGAAAGTAGACATACATAGATTCACAAACATTAAAATATTATGTATTTACTATGACGTGACGTGTATAATTAGAGTAGAAAAACACTCTTATAATTATTATGTTCTGACAGGAGAATACTTTTATCTATTATCTGAGGTTTCCTCTTTTTTTAATTTGTGTCTACCGTCAAAATGCATTAAATCTGTGGCTCAGATGTTTGCAAACCTTTGTTAGCGATGAAAATTACTACAAGTAGTAGTAGACAAGTACTACTCACAATGCCGTAATTATAATGTCATATTCTTAGACTAAACGTTAAATATTACACTAACTTTTTGGAATATTATAGTTACAATATCTTATCTCTATAGGCTTTAGTGAAGGTGTGTCTATATTAAACATAATCTAAGTTTCCGGTAGACGAGGTCAGCTCCGGATGACGTTTAAGTAATGTTTGTCCCCACTAAAAGCTTGAACGTGTTCTCACATATACACTTGCCATGAATAAATTTTTATGCTTGTTTACTGTAAACGATCCCTTCAAATAGGTTTATTTTAGTTTGAAAATAACCCAGGAATGAAAAAATCTCCTATTTTAAGGTATAAAAAATTTAAGAACCTTGTCCTTTTTTGTGAAGGAACTCAACGTGAAGGAAGGAACGTGCCATACATACCTACACAACACAGTGTATTAACATAAAAACACATTTATTCGTGACAAGTGTATATTATGTTCTAACATATTCGGTCAGACACTACTTAGAAATCCAACAAGCAGATGGATTTCCTATTGGTAAGAAATGTTTAGCGCTAATAGATACCGTTACCGACACGCGTTATGAGTGCGTTGGCAATCTTAGTCTGTTGTTTTAGATCTTTTCAGTATATCGGCATAATAGACGAGCTAGCCTACATACCGCAATGGAACATGACATGTTTTAACAAATACACTTGCCTCACAAATATCTTTATAATACGAATATGTATATTTCTCGTGTACGTGTGTATGTCACTGAACTCCTCCTAAACGACATAAGCGATTTTGATGAATTTTTTGTGTGTGTTCAAGGGTTTTGTGTGTGTTAAGTACTTACTTACTTACTTACTTATGTTTCTCGTGTACGTGTGTATATCACTGAACTCCTCCTAAACGACATAAGCGATTTTGATGAATTTTTTGTGTGTGTTCAAGGGGATTCGAGAATCAAATATTGTGAAGTAGTTGTTAATGCCAAGCGATATGGAGTTTACTGGGTCGGATAGTAAATGAATAACTTTTTATTCTTGTTTACTATAAAATATTCCTACAAATTAAACGTTTTTATGACAGAAATCTAATAGAAAAAAAAAACTCATCCCCTAATAAACACTAAAGATGTGAAACTGTGCGTTGACGAATTGATAATACGTAGATAAAATTACGAGCTTCAACTTTCAAATTGAAAGACGACAATGATGGACATTTATGTATTATAATTGTGTTGTATGTAATTTTTTCGTGTTTCGGCGTTATTTATTTTATGTATTCCCAAATAAACAAGCGTACTAAAAGGATTTTTAACTCAAATTTGATTTGAGATATGATGCTTAAGCTTTCATCTTCGAGTGTAATATAAAGAAAGGGATCCTACAAAGGGGTCAGGTATGACTAACGTGACCAGTCGTCCCGTATTGAACGGGACCGTCCTGGTTTTCGATTTTCTATAACAAAGTCTTGTTAGATAAATCGGGACTAAAAAATGTCCTTATTTTTGTAGTAGTACAAAAATGTGGAGAAGTTTATTCTTTTTGTATAGAAATTCTCGCTATATTCATACCAGATAAATAAACTCTCTAGTGAGTAAAAAAATTTACTTTTGGCCGTATCGTTAGCCTAGGGATTAGCGTATATGCCAATTGCCTTGAACCTCGAGTCTCGGGTTCGTTCCCGACAAATGCAGGCATTTGTATGATGAACATCTATGTCTGTATTTCCAGGTCTGAATGTTTGTTAAATTTATACTATCTTAAGAATTTCTACGTATTAGTATCAGTGTCTAACGCCCAAAAAACAAGCATGTCATTTGCTTACATTAAGGTTAGATCAATTTGTATAATCAAGGTAAGTTTTTTTAATTACGATTTATTTGTTAAATTTGGCCAAGCAATCGTTTACTTTTGTACAGACGTAAATTAATCATGCATGTTGCAAAAAAAAAATGTCCAGTTTTGATCCGAAGATATGGTCACGTTAGGTATGCCGGTGTTATTTCTTTGTACATAAATGTTTCTTTACTCAGACACTGCTGTAAATCGATTAGGCGGGTTGGCTTTCGTCGGGAGTCGTACTCTGAAAGATTGGGGTATGGCGTAAATACAACAGCTCAGCGAGATTATTGTACATTTTTAAAGATATTTTGATTGCCTCCCAGGAACCTTGTGACAACTATTACTTTTATGCTAGACTAGGTGCTGCCCGCGGCGTTGCCCGTGTGGTTAATGGTAACAAATAAACATTTTGTTCTGCATAGAAACTATCCTATGTGTTAATCCAAACAAATACCACTTATATCGTTCACGTGAATAAAAATTTTTCTGATAATCCAAGCTACTCTCTAGGTGTGTGCCGAATTTCATGAAAAACGGTTCTGCAGATTTTGCGTGAAGAAGTGACAAATAAACAAACATACAAATTTTTGCATTTATAATATTAATAGCATATAGGATAGGATGATGTCGTCTTCCATGTCAACAAATAAGACGGGCAACATTGAGCTTTCATATCGAAAATTTGAAATTTTATTTACAAACATCTTTATTTCTTACCGGCAATGGCTTCTTCTTTTTCTAAAAGTTAGCAACTTTCCCTAATAAAAAACGTGTTGAGTTAACGAATTTAGATAATATACGTATGAAAAACTTGTATAAAAATATTTAAACATTACATTCTCTATAATCACTTGTGTGTGAAGTCTACTGCAGGCAGATGTTAAAAATTTGCCATTTTTTTATTTTTCAATTCAAGCAAAGCACACATTCTGTACAACCTTCTTGTATGTAATATAAATTGGATATTTTTTATTATATTTTAGCGTTTTTAATTATTTTTTACATGTTCAGTTATTATTTTAGCCGAATCCAACATTAACTCTTATTGTTTTTTTGAAGTGAAAACTTCTTTAGGCGCGTTTTGGTAGAGGATAAAATCTTCGTTTCGCGTCACCGACATGCTAATAATAATAGTATATCTATAGCTATGGAGAGCCAGACTAGCGCAAGCGCAGTAGCCTGTGTACACCTGTGCCTGTGACAAGATAATTGTATATTTATTATTTTTTCAACCACTTTGTATGTATATTTTGTTCATGATTTGTTTAACCCATCATATGTATGTAACTAATAAATAAAACATAAAAAATTTCATATAATTTTTGCATATAGTTTTAATTACTCTCAACTTAATAGTTCCGTTTTCACTTCTATCGGCAGTCCCACGACTGCTACTGTTTTTTTTTTGTATTCAAAATAAAATTGTCGATTCAAGACAGAAAAAAAGATATTGTATAGTTAATAGCGTAAAAGATTGTCGAAACAGAATAAGAATTAAGACTACCGTAGTGAATGAAAACTTGAGGTTCCTTTTTAAAACATTTTTATTTAAATTAATAAGTGTTCGATAAAATCTGATATTGTGACATTTTATATAACAATAATTTAATAATTACTAAATAAGTTGTTGGGATCAGCATTTTAGATTTGCTCCATGTCATTTCGTTTTATAACAAATATATTTTTTTATAATCATGGATGGCAAACATGCAGACGGATTTCCTGATGGCAAGAAATTCACGCCGCCAAGAGACACCAAAGTTGGTAAAGGTGCGTTGCCAGCCTGTTAGGGTCAGGGTGTTATGCCTCGTGCAAAAGTAAGTTTACCGGTACATACTTTACTTTCTGAACTGGAACACGTCAACGGCAATATGTATATGTATATATTTTTGCTATTATTTTGTTATTATATATTCGTGCTATTTTGGGTGCTGCTCCTCTAGCATTGTGTGAACCTTTGTTCAAAGAACTACATATTCTTACTTTACTATGCTTATATATTTTTGAATCGGCTTGTTTTGTGAAGAAGTTCCCCGGAGAATTTCCAATGGCAAAGGATGTATATAAATTCAATCGTCGCCAATGTAATAAATTATATTTACCAGCGTCTAGGTCCGCATTCTTTAATAAAAAATGTAGCCAAATGTTAGTTAAGATTTATAACAAGTTGCCAGATAAGTTTAAAACACTCCCAATTAATAAATTAAAAAAAAAACACTTAATGAGTACTTGAATGATAAATGTTTCTACTCAGTAAAAGATTATTTTAAAGACAAGATGTAGATGAGATTATCACGTTATTATTATTATTGCAAATTTTTATTATTATTTTTTTGACATTTTTATTAATATTACTATAATGACAACATGTAGAATGATTAACAATAATATGGAAACTAGTATTTATTAATTACTATATTTTTTTAATAATTTAAGTTATAATAACGATGTTATTTGTATGTAATTTGACATGTATTGTTAATTTTAAATCAAACTCTTATTATAGGTTTATGATTGATTCTGAAGAAAAGTAATAATTTTTGTACGCCAGTAAATTGGCAAAATAGGAATGAGCGTATTTTTTGTAACATCATATGTCACCCTATTTTTACAAAATAAATAAGTTTGAAGTTTATAAGTGTTCTAGATGATTGTAAAAAAATGGTTGATAACGTTAGTTAGTTACAGACACGGAACTCGGGCAGATATCTGGAGCGTAGATTTTCTCGATTTTCTCCAAATTTAATAATAAGTGGAAGATGGAAATAAGATTTCCTCCAAGTTTACCTTTGCTGGAAAGCGTTTTTTACAGCTAAGAGTGTTTTAAAAACGACAAAATCATATTACGGGCTCGATCCGTTTTTCAATTTATGCCTTTTATTTCACGAGAACGTTGTATACCACTTGCTTTATATACTATAATACTTAAAGTCTTACGTAAATAGCATTAGATTTTTATATCAAATTTAGTGGTAGGCACCCTGCCTCAATAATGTTGATGCTAATTATTACTACTATCTCACCATCAAAATCTTCGGTGTTTGCAATCGTGAAGTCTTACCACAAAGAAACCCATGTTTTTGTTAGTTTTCCTATACAAACAAAAATCTTTAATTCAATAATATTTAAGTCAAGTTCTTTTGAGTA
>NJDD01005199.1:59221-72654 GCA_002245505.1 Calephelis nemesis | reverse complement strand
CGGTTCGTTGATTATTGGAACCGAGCTTATCTAGCCGCAAGTCGCACATATTCAAGCCAAGCACTGAAGAATGAAACATTAGGCTCCATCCAGTACCCGTCAACTTAAATGCCGAACAAGTAGTTCACTCCCCAAAATCCCACAATCCGGGCTGAATCATCATAATAAATACGCTAAGTAAAAACTTTGGACCCCTTTTTACGGAAAATGCGCTGGCGATGCAGTATGAAATTGGACACACTTATAGTTAATGTGTAGGAGAAGTGCTGAACGCTAATATTTTTTAATAATAATGCTTACAAAGTATAGTAAATCAAAAAATAAAACATTACACATACCACTGTGCAGTCAACACACGAAAAAATATATTGATAACTTTAAAAGATCACAGATGGAGCACAAACTATATTCATAATATTTGGAAACAAAGTAGTAAGTAGATCTTGATAAATGAAGGTAGCGTTCTTATCAAAAATATTTAACATTAAAGAACTTATATTTGCTATGGTCAAATTTCGATCAGTGGGCTACCACCAGTTAATATAATTACAACCAGCATTATCTCTTTGTCAACTTGTGACAGAGACAGAGCTTAAACAGTGAAGATCAATAAAATAAAACTACTTTGACTTTTTAGTCTTCCTAGGATTACTAGTGGAGTAAATGTCTAGTTTTCCTCATAATCATGCAAAGTGGCACATATTTTTATTAAAAAAATTAACATAGGTTCTGCATAGTTCCTACTACAAAGTAACCTTATGCTGTTGGTTGCTATTAATTAGAGGGGTGGTACCACATATACTCGGAAATTTTTCACAAAGGTAAAACACGTCAATAGTTAGACCGATCAACCTAAACAAATACTGTTTTATAAATTTTTCCTTAAAAGACCATGCTTTCTGACTCATCCACTAGTGAAAGTTTCAAATTTTTAACCTATGACAAAATGTTTCCATATAGTTTTCGTAAGTAACTCAAAAATAACTTATTATTTAAAGTATTGCTATGGTCCACATATCTTATTAAGATTATAAATGCGAAAGTTTATATGTTACTTCTTTACGAAATAACTGTTCAACTAATTTTCAGGAAATTTGGCAAACGCATAGAGGGTAACTTGGATTAACACAGGATATTTTTTTATATCAAAAAATACTCTTGTGGAACTATTAAACACGCAGGCAACGCCGCGGGCAACAGCTACTGGTTTTTAAAAAAAACAATTAGTTTCCAAATCAGTTAATTTGTTTAGGAAGAACTAAATAATAAGCACACATACAGAAGAAGGTTCTGAATATTACACGTATACCCAAATTTCTTATACAAGTTTGCGTTAATTTATGGTATACTTATATTACTATATGATATCTCCATCGTATTTCTGTTGGTCACTGGGCGGTGGAACGTTAGATAGGCTTGTCACATTCTGTATCATTTCACATCACACTACTAGGTAGTGACTCGCCCCGATTGGTACCACCACCTTACCTATTTCTACCGCCAAAACGTTGGTGTTTGCCATGGACGTGTTCCGGCTCGGAGGGTAAGGCAGCCGGCAAGCTTACTTTTGCTCGATGCCTAACATCCCAGCTTTAGCTTGGCAACGCACCATTACCACTTTTGGTGTCCCTAGGCGACGTGAATTTCTTATCGTCGGAAAATCCGTCTGCTTGTTTGCCTTCCAATATCATAATAACAACTGTTACACTGCTTACGCGAAATTAGTAAAATACAGGCTTATCCTACATCGATTAAAATTTAGTTTAATTATTCCAATTCAATTATTAATTAATAATTTAATTATTCCATTCATACCAAAGATTCATACGCATATTTCGATACATTTTTGCAAAGCCACATTTAAAGAGAGAAAATAATTTAACCTTAATGAAACTTCACAGCACTGACTTCAATTTACAAATTATATCGTCTATATAGTACACAATTACATATTATAGTCTAAGATCCGGAATAAGGTCGACCTACACCAAGCTGATAATAGGATGAAACCGGTTTTATAGCAAATTTAGTATACCAGAAAATATATTAAAAATGGGTTGCCTTAAAAAAATCCTGGAGTTTGGCAGGAGGATCAGCTCGGTGTAGGTCGACCTAACTACGGATCTTCGACTAATACGTACTAATAGTAACAACAATTTATATGGATCTACTTTGGCGGTTAAATATTTAACCCCATAAAAAGTCGAACTATTCTCCAAAAGTTATGCGTACTCGAAAAAGTACACAGAAATAAGAAATCTCTGTCTTTTCGTCTATCGAAAGGAGAAAAATAATCAGGTTTTACTATGAGGTTTTTAACAAAACATTTTCCCAAGTTTGCGTAAGCTTTCTAACTACAATCTGAACACATCGTACATGGCCCTGAAAGACTCAATTTCCTGTGATGAAATTGAAATTGTTAACAATGTATACCGACTACACGACTTACCGCTTTTGGATATTGACATAGCAACCATATGATAACAAAAAGGTATATTAAAGCAAAATTGTATAAAAAATTTTAGTATACGTGACATATTCAGAATTTTCTTCTTTATGTGAAAGACAGAAGAAAGAAAGAAAATTATTCATTTGCGGAATATGTGTGTGAATGAGATGTTACAAAAATGTTCCCCGTTTTTTTCCGGGCTTCTTTGCAGAAAAGACCAACTGCTTTCATGCCAGACAACTCGTAAAAGGCGAGCATAGGCTTACCGTCACTAACACCGTGACATCTGACTAGGTGGTAGGGTTTCGCAGCGACTCACCCGGATTGATACCACCGCCTTACCTATTCCTGCCACTATAACGTCCAATGCTTGCCGTTGACGTGCTCCGGTTTGGAGGGTAAGGTAGCCGGTAAACTTACTTTTGCTCGAGGCCTAACCTTTGGTGTCTCTAGGCGGCGTAAATTTCTTACCATCAGGAAATCCGTCTGCTTGTTGGCCTTCCAATATCATAAAAAAAACTTGTGTAAAAAAATCTTCTTCTATATGTGTGCTTATTATTTAGCTGTCCCTAAACGTATGAACTGATTTGAATTTTTTTTTGTGTTTTTATAATTGGATATTGACATAGCAACAATAAGATAACAAAAAGGTAAGTATATTAAAGCAAACTTGTATAAGAAATTTTAGAGTACGTGAAATATTCAGAATCTTCTATATATGTGCTTGTTATTTAGTTCTTCCTAAATAAATTAAGTGATTTGGAAAGTAAGGGTCAATTCATACTAGCACAGAGTCGAAGCGCATCGAAGCGTCAAATTCCTCACAATCAAATCAAATTGCTCGCACGCAGACGCGCGAATTTTTTCGAATGAGCGTGAATTCGCGCGTTTTTTTCACTTGGAAGAAATATGTGCATTACATTGTTGAGTTAAGGGTGAATTTGCTATATTAAGTGTCGGATTGACGCTTCGATTCGCTTCGACTCCGCGCTAGTATGAATTGACCCTAATTGCGTTTTATAAACCATTAGACGTTCCCCGCGTTGTTTGCGTAGTTAATGGTTCTATAAGAACATTTTTAATATAAAAATATTTTATGTGTTAATCCAGGTTACCTTCTATTTGTTTGCCAAATTTCATGAAAGCCGGTTGAGCAGTTATTACGTAAAGAAGTAATAAATAAACAGACAAACTTTTGCATTTATAACATTAAAAGTATATTTAGCCTATACCAATAGTTTTAATAAAGTACATTATTTTTGAGTTACTTACGAAAAACATCGCATCATTGGTTGAAAATTTGAAACTTTCACGAATGGATAAGTCAGAAGGTACGGTCTTTGAGGAAAACTTTATAAACTAAGAGTTTGTTTAAGTTGATCAGTCTAACAGCTGTTTCCGTCCTTTATAAAAAAAATCCCAAGAAGATGTAGTACGGTTTACGGCTCGTTGATTATAAAAACCGGACTCTAGCCGTCGACTTCAAATACTTAACAGCTTTGTAACAACTTTGCTAAATGGCAGACAACCTTTGTACGGGCATGAAACTCTCGTTTTATTTATCTGCTTCAATTCTGTAGACTGTACGTTTTATGATTATTTCAGTTCAATAGTTGTAGTCTGGCTGGGACTTAAACTTTGGCATTCGGTTTGTAAATGTACACGGTATCAAATACTTGTTATATTTGATACCGTGTACATTGATTACATAATTAACACGCCAAGTAATGCAAATTAGAAAAAGTTCAACCGTGACAACGCAATCCTTCCACGCGACGTTAGTTGTCATTGTAAACCAAAAAGTACAAATAAAAAAACCACAAAGTATATATAAATGTCAACATTTGTCAAATTTTGATTGACGCAAAAGTCAAAGTGAAAATCGTTAAATTTTCAAATTATTTAAATCCCTACTTGTTTTAATAAAAATGTTTGCCTTGATTTAATTTGTGTCTTTTAATCTTCCAAAGCATAAGGTTCTTGCTTCAGTGACAATCACTAAAAAGATACAGAATCAGGAGGCAGGTATCTAATTACGTATCTTTTAGTGGTGATCACTGTGTAAAGTGTAAATAGCGTTATTATTCTAAGACATCAAATAACTGTTACAATAGATTTCCGAAAAGTAGCGCCTGATTCAATATTAATATTAGACGAGTATAGTCTATTGATAAAATAGTTTAAGCAAAGTAAAACTACAACTACGATTTTATTATTATGTTGTAAAAAAATCCAAAAAATTGAAATTTTTTTCTTGGTTTCTATGGGTTTTTTTTACAATAACTGAAGGTAATTATTTATTGTAAGAAAAAAAAAACAAAAATTTGTTTTTAAAAGGAAATAATACATCTATATATGTACTAATATACTCTAAGCTATGATAAATCCAATAAGTCTGTCTAAGTATCTTCACGCCTATATTCCCGAAGAGTTAGGCAGAGTCACAACCAGGGCACCCACGACTAGCCGAAGACACTAAGCCCCACAATGTGATAGGTGGCAAGCCTATCGCCCACCGGGCACATATTCGTCGAGCAACGTTTTTTTAATTAGAAAATTGGAAGAACTAAATTTTCTTTTTGTTGCCCGACCCAGGAACTCTAAAAATCAGTAAAACGTTATTTACATAGGTCTTCTGATCAAAAACTTGTTATCCAAAGTTTAAAAACACTTTTTACTTTAAACAATTTAGAATCCGTAAACACTCGCGTCACTCCGCAGGGTATTTCGTTTTTTAAAAAAGTAAGAAAAAGTTATAACGATATTTCTTTTGAATTTTTGCTGCACATAGAGAAAACTTTGCGACACACTCTTTGCAAAGTTTTATACGGGTACTAACGACATTTTCATGCGACGTGTTACCATCAATTTGAAAACATCGTAATACTCGTATAGAAATCTATTGGTATACATTATAACATTGTCAAATAGTTGTGTTTGAAGATATTGCAAATTTTATAACAGGAAACACTATTGAAATAGGTAGTGTGTACATGTGATCATAAAAAACGTTTTAGACTTTTGTTTGATGACTTATTTGTATTTTTATGATATTGGAAGGCAAACAAGCTTACGGATTTCCTTATGGTAAGTTAGTCACGATTAGAAACACCGAATGTGCTAACGGTGCATTGCTAAACTGAAGCTGGGATGTTAGGCCTCCAGCAAAAGTAATTTTACTGGCTACTTTATCCTCCGAACTGGAATATGTCAACGGCAAGCGCTGACGTTATGGCGGCAGGAATAAACAAGGCTTTAGGTCAAATCCGGACGAGTCGCTGGCAAACTCTACTATATATTCACATGTCACGGTGTTAGTGACGTTTAGTCTGTGCTCGCCTTTTACGAGCTGACTGGCATAAAAACAGATGGTCTATTTTACAAAAAAGCCCAAACTAAAATGGGGGAAAACTTATTTTGAATCGCACTCAATCCATTTTGTTCCGATTTCAGTTATTCAAAATAATGGGGTAAAATAAGTTGACCTTCACTTCTTTAAGAAGTATAACATAATCTAGAGGTAAGTAATAATGGGGACAAGAATTACATCTAATTGACGAGTAAAGATAGGGATTTAATACAACAGACGAAACCGAACTAAACCAGGGAATTCTAAAATTTACAAAGATGACTGATGATAAAGATGATGAAAGATGATAGAATATGATTGATGGCGTAAAGATACCATTTTTTTATACAAAGATGACACTAACAAAAAAATATTTATCTATAAATAAATAAAAGAGACCCCATTTCGCATGGTCATCGCTTTTTTGCTGTTAGTTATTGCCAAGAGAAGGATTATATAAAAAAAAAACACCAGGAAAATTGGACTTAAAGTGGGAAAAACCACTCTTCAATTTACAAACTGTTGGTAGCTGTTAATGTTGTGCGATACGAAGTTTGCCGGGTCGGCTAGTAGATTACAAGCCTTTGCTTTGCTAATTCCGTAGTTCAGAATACAAAGAAACAGAAACATGCTTTGTTGCTGGCGTTTGAGTTGATTTTATACCTACGTGAGATTTTTTTTATCTTAAACGTAAGCGAAACCCATGTACTTGAGTGTTCAAAATACCACATAAAGTGCTTTCTTGCTTGGTTTTTAGACGATTTTGTACCTACGCACGTAAGAATTTTTTATCTCAAACGTAAGCGGTACCCGTGTGCTTTAGTATTCAAAATTCAACAAAACATGCTTTCTTGCTTGCTTTTGAGATGATTTTACATCAACATCAGATTTTTTTAAATCTCAAACGTAAGCGGTACCCGATACCGCGGTGCTTCAGTATTCAGAATACAACGGAACATGTTTGCTTGCTTTTTTAAAATGATTTTACATCTACGTTTGAAAAATTGTAGCTCAAGCGTAATCGTAATATGGGTCGCATTTAACGTATGATATTTGATCACCTGCGGGCTGAATGATATAGGCACAGGTGAGAATAAACAAAACCTTGTAAAAATCAGCCAAGTGTATATAAAAATCGTTGTCAGAGGGTCGAAAATATCTCTACATCCTCAATAATACTACATGCCTAAGTGTGTATTTTTACTATCACCAAAAAAGAGAAGAAGGTTATCAATCAGTTTCTAGGTTTTTATAAATTTGTTATATCATCAGTTTATATAGTTTTTATGGTTCTTTTTTTAAGCAATATCCCGTACAAATACGATTGAAATCCAAAAATTATTTTTCGACTTATGCATTTTTTGTTTAATAAATGATATGGGAATATTGTATAATAATATTGGGATAGGTTTTGGCAGTTGTACTGTCTTTAAAATTTTTCAACTTCGAATTAGGAAAAAAGTAATATTTTCGACTCCTATATTTTTATGTAGGTATATACTCGTTTATCGTTTTATCTGTTTTTTTTTATTTAAAACAGCGTACTTACGAGGTGGTCCTATTGCCGCTAAATCCAGATATAATAATGATATCCCAGTATAATCGAGCAAAATACTATATTTTTGGAATTGAAGTAGGATTATTGCAATTTTATTTGCCTTTAGTTATTGTTTTTACATTAAATAGCACATCTAAACTAAATAGGTCAAACGATTTTAATTAGTTTTGTAATGTAATAGATTAGTTCTGGGATATAGAAATGTGCTATTTATATTACGGTTCACCCTCAGGTTTTCTAGTAACTTCTAAAGCGAGCGAAACCATGGCAACAACTAGATATTAATCTGTAGCAAAAAAATTAAAACGTTAAAATAAAATTGTATAATTGTACATTATTATATTATTTTAAAACCGTGAAACAACACATACAATATATGACAAAAAACATTAAAAAATAGAAGACACTAAAATCTTACTAGAGGATTTGTTTATATTTATGTTTGCCGATCAATGAAAAACTACTGGAGTATTAATCAAAAATTTTTTAGAAAATATTTTTAGTTTAAAATCTAAAACAAAATTAAAATAGAGATATCAAGGACTGGTTACGAAAAATAAGATAGTAAAGAGTCACATCAATGTAATATACAGTAAATGCCTAGTATTCCTACCTGTCTCGTCTTCAGTAGACACTCGGTATACAGTTATTCGCAGTTACGCCACAGTAACGAATGGTCCAAAAAATAGCGTTTTTTTTTTATTTTATAACCGACGTATAAGCGTGCTATTTGTGAATGCTATTTTGGTAACAATTAAAAACTACGTTTTGCTGATTTTGGGCTTCAATTGAGAAGTTAAGGATGTTCACACTTCTAAATCATTAAACGGCTGTAGTTTAGAAAAAAATACTATAATTACGATCACAAAATTAGAAAGGAATTCAAAAATGGTATAATATGTAGTTCTAATACCAAACGCGCGTAGCCCTATCTTGTGTTGACGCACCGCATGGCTGTAGGTACTTAATTTAGAAACAGGGTCGAGTTACAATAGTCTATAGCTGGTATTACATATCCGTGCTAAAGTGGAAGCTAGTCTTACGAGTATTATAATTACAATTTTTTAAATAACAAACAGAGAGCATTTAATTATTACACAAACCACAGAATCTGCAATTTTTATGTTGTCGACGTCAAAATTTCGAAAGAAATTGTAAATGAAAATATTTTTTGTTAATTTTCAAATAAATTTCGATTATGTTTTGTTTCTTTTAATTCTACATAATCATTTCCTTGCGCTGAAATGTATTATTCTGGTAATTGAAAAGGTGTTTTTTTATATTTTTCCGTCTTAAATTGAAATAAACTTCTATACCAGATTTTGAAGATATCTTATACGAAACATTAAAAGAACCATTTCAAAATAAACAGTTCAGGTTTGTGACAAAGAGAAAAACATAAATTATTTATAAGGGTTATTTTTTTACCTTTACCTATGGAACTGTGAAAATAAGTCAGATACCTATATAAACGAAGAACCTAACATTTAATTAACTTTATTGTATATATAACCTTTTTACGCATGACATAAGAGACAAACTAATTTTAAGGGTCACCGTGTTCAAACTAACATATTTTAATAATCAGATATCATGATTTCTTTTGAGTTGGCTTCAGTCATAAGTTTTTTTTTTCAAATTCTTATGAATTTAGTTATTATTGGCCTATAATTGACTGCTGATAAACACATTGCAGGTGAAAAATTGAAGTATTGTTTTTCCTATTTTCCTAGTTTTTTTCTACCAGTAATAATAACTATTTTTTTTAATTCAGTTGTATCTTTTTTATTCACAAATGAGCGAAACTATAAACTAATAATTGAAAGAACAAATTTATTATAATAAATTATTACTTGACCGATAATAAGATGTAGGTAGTTGTAGTTTATAAACATTTTATTTATATTATTTTATGCTAGAATAAGATGAAAATGTTATTAGTTTTCAAATTAAATAAACAGGAGAATCGCAAAACAATTGTTAATTAGCTGCCTACAAAATTTAGTAACAATTCTAATATAGTTTAAAACATACTGAATGTATGTTGTTAACTTTATCATAAATTTAGTAACTATTTGATGTAATTAGGTTCAATAAATATACCTGCAAACTTGAAACATTTTCCCCATGCTTTCCCCATTTACCCTGGAATTCCAATGAAATTAAGTAACCACGGTATTTCTATATTTAAATTGGGTACACTACAGATGTAATACCAATATACTTCTTGTTATAAATAGTTATTAAATTTGGGATGGGATATGAAATTCAAATTATTAATTGGATCGATTAGATCGCTTCTGTCGTCTAGCGGTACAGGTGTTGAATTTGACTTCTTGAGGTTCCGGGCCCGGCAACAAAAAGGAAATATGGTTTTTAAAATTTTCTAATAAAAAAAGTACTCGAGATTGGATTTATGCCCGGTTTGGCTATAGATTTGCCACCTATCACATTGTGGATTTAGTGTATTCGGCTAGTTTCACTAGGTTGTGCCTCTGCTTACTTCGTCGGGTGAAGATGGGCGTGAAGATTCTTGAATTAGAATATATAAATAAAATTAATGTTATGTAGTAGGGTTAACAAGACACAATTAATAATATCCTGCAGAAATATATTTAAAAATGTTATAAAAAAAGGACATAAAAGATTTAATATTTTCAAATGAAAAAGTTGTAATATTTTTTGTATCAATTGGAACGTTATTCGTATCGTTATTATTTAATAAACTTGAAATTTTTCCCTGATGATGACGCAAAAAGCGATACCGATTGGCTATTAAAATAATAACATATTGTTAGTGACATGTAATAGACAGAGGCACAACCAAGGCACCCACGACTAGCCGAAGACCGACTAAGTTCCTCAATGTTTTAGGTGGCGAGCCTATCGCTAGCTGGGCACATATCCAATCCTAGGAAACGTTACTTTTACTAGAAAATAAAAATACATGATATTTAATTTTTTTGTTCCCTTCCCTGACCCGGGAATCGAACCTGGGACTTCAAAGAGTCAAGTCCGACGCAAGACCAAAAATTACGATTAATGTTAAGATTTACTATTAAAAAACAACTTATACGGGGCTACGTATAAATAAAAACTGAAAGATTGTTATAAATAGTACAAAGTACAAATTGGTATTGCTCATATGATTATTTTTTTCAAAAACTTATATTTTTAAAAAAAGTGACCCCTTAAGGTGTAAATTGTGCTGTTCAACGCGACCAAAGCCACATTAAACATATAAACAACTTCTGAAACTCCACTGAAAGGAGGACAGTGGAGTTCACATATAAGCAAGTCCTGATGTCTCACCACTAAAAGATGCTGCATTCACAATCTACACGGATGGAATACATAGATTTTTGTATGAATGTGTGTGTCGGTGTAACTTGTATATATACTTAAGACTTCTCTTAATAAATCAGATTAGAGCCTTGGTTCTTGTCTCATTTACCATCCCCTCAAAGTGGCGAAGACACCTTCAAGTCCTTAATTGGTCAAGTGAGCCTGCTTGATCTGCTTTGAGTATATCACCACCTCCTTACCACCTATCCTACCCGTAGGGTTCCGTCTGCTATTGGTACAGACATCCTGCACTTATCTATATAAGTATATATTAAACCTTTTGTTAGGGCTAGGGCCGGTAGGCATCTAGGGCCTTAGGTGCTAGGTCTTTAGGGTCTCCTGACATAGGGTATTCTGTTCCGTATCACCAACCCTCATGGTGGTCGGTTCAGTGCCATATTTAAAAAAAATGATATTTTATTAAACACGAGTAAAAAAGATAGCATTTATTTTGTTAAACACGAGTAAAACCACTTGAAATCGCAAGTCGGTTTGACATCTGAAGTTACACTTCTAAGTTATATCTACAATATGCAGTGGTAGCAAATGGCTCAAGTTTATAGCGTCTGAGTAAACACATCAATGTAATGGAGTTTGTTTAAACGCTATTTACAGTACTGACATTAAAAGTATTCGTATTTGATGTTATATGGAATATTAAATAAGGAAATAGCTATTTAACTGTAGATTACTATTTATTAGAGCATATATTTGAAATTGTAAAGGTGTGTGCAAATAGATTTTTACGATAATGGAAGGCAAACAAGCAGAGTTGCTGGTTGTAAGAGACACCACGCCGGCTAGAGACACCAAAGATGTTAATGGTGCGTTGCCAACCTGAAGCCGGGATTTTGGACCTCCAGCAAAAGTAAGTTTAACGGCTACCTTACCCGCCGAACTGGAACACGTCAACGGCAAGCGTTGAAGTTATGGCGGATGGATTAGGTAAGGCAGTGGTACCAATCCACCTAGTCAGAAGTCACGGTATTAGTGACGCTAAGCATATGCTCGCTTTTTACGAGCTGCCTGGCAGAAAGGCAGATGGTCTATTCTGCAAATTAGCCCGGACCAACACGGGTGTTTGCAGATAGATGTATTTTTATACTGACTGCCAAGAAAGGTGGAGCTTCTCTAGCTGAATGATTTGTATGAGTGTCTCTTTAAATGTCTGACAGACTTGCAGTTTCTGGTTATTTTACATGTGCTTGGCTAAATATCCACTATTTTTGTTACAACACACACATTGGACCCTAACCCACTTATTTGAAACATATTTTTTTTATGAAACTAACGCCATGGCACTAGTAATTTATTGATAATTTATGAATGTATTAGTCTAAGATCCGAAGTTAGGTCGACCTACACCGAGCTAATAATAGGATGAAACAGGTTTTATCTTGTCCATATAACTCTATGGGTTTTATATCAAATTTAGGTAGTACTATTTCAGAAAGTATATAAAAAATGGGTTGTCTTAAAAAATCGTGGTCATTTTTTTATTTTTTAAAATGTTTTTCATTCATTAATTGGTGCAATATCAAGATTTTATCCCAACTTAAAATAGGTATAAGACGAAGTTGCAAAAGTTGGGTTGCCTGTTATTTAACTGGATTTACAGATATAAACAGATAATTGTCGATATATACAAGTACAAGTCACGTTCACAGGATCGGATAATAGGAAAAATATATCAACTTAATATACACAATTTTGTTACAATTTACACAAGTTTCATTACAATTTATGTTGATAAATGGGTTGCCTGTAAAAAATAATTGGAAACATGGAAAACATTTTTTTTAAATAATTAATAATATACGTCCAGGGTTTGTTTAGGCAACCCACTTTAATATGATCGCTAATATGCTTACTTGACTATAAAATATGCTTTACTCAATTATCAGCTTGGTGTAAATCAATGTAGGTTCGGATCTTCTACTATATAAATAAGTTCAAAAAATCTTATTAGTTTGCCCGTAAGTTCGTTTGTCACTTCGTGGCCATAAATAACTAGTTGAAAAGTTTCACGACCAATCGTTTGGTTTTGTACATTCTTCCGCTATTTCTGCAAAAGTAGTCAGTGCTTGCTATTGTTGCGTTTCAATTTCGAAGCGTAGGGTAGTCAGTAAACTGACTTACGCGAGAAGCTTAATATCCGGCAGCTTCGGTTTAACAATGCAGCAAACATTTTTTACCTTTAAAACAAATGGATATTTCTTACTCTCAGGAAATCCATTTGCTTTTTTTCTTTCCTAATCTTATAAAAAAATATTCATTAATCAAATAAATAAGTAAACTTTTGACAAAAGAACGCCTTAGCGGAAATCAATACTTAAATCGTAATAAGTAAATTTTTCACTGTAAAAAAAAAGTATCTTCACGCCCATATCCCCGAAGGGGTAGGCAGAGGCACAACCAGGTCACCCACGACTAGCCGAAGACACTAAGTCCCACAATGTGATAGGTGGCACGCCTTTCGCCAACCGGGCACATTTCCAATCCCGACCAACATTTTGTAATTAGAAAATTGGAAAAATCCAATTTTATTTTTGTTGGCCGACCCGGGATTCATTGTACCTTATCAAAACGTTATTTTTTCAAAATAGTTTGACTGTTAGAGAATGCCATCTAGCATGTATTAATGAATGAATTAAATATTTTGAAGAATTACCTATTCCTAATCGGGTTACCTATTCCTGCCGCCATAACTTCAGCGCTTGCTCTTAACGTGT
>NJDD01005199.1:37166-57181 GCA_002245505.1 Calephelis nemesis | reverse complement strand
TTTCAAATTAGTTTGACTGTTAGAGAATGCCAGCTAGCATGTATTAATGAATGAATTAAATATTTTGTAGAATTACCTATTCCTAACCGGGTTACCTATTCCTGCCGCCATAACTTCAGCGCTTGCTCTTAGCGTATACTTTTCCTCGGGGCCTAACATTCCGAGATCAGTTTGGCAACGCACCAATCACTTTTAGCGTATCTAGGCGTCCGTGAATTTCTTACCATATGAAAATCCGTCTTATTGTTCACCTTCCAATATCGTAAAAAATTAAGACCACAAAAAGATTGACGAAAAAAAAGGCTTTGTTTTATTTTAGTCATTTGTTGATATTGTGCAAAGTAGCCTGAGTTTGTGCCATCTTAAAACGTTTCATAAATAACAAAAAACTTTTTCAATTTCATTCCGCGGCCCGCAAATTGTGTTTTTCGTTTGAGTAAATCGGGAATGAATAACTTTGGCTTTCATAATCCACGAAAGAAAATTAATTGCGTTCCGTCAGGGCTTAACTTACAAATTGTTAGAATATTTTGTTTTTCTAATTAATAATTAATTAAAAGAGTCTTTTATGTTCGTTGAATGCTTTGAACTTGTAAGTCTATTCGTATTATATTCTTGTGTAAATTTTCGAGATTAAAACTCTCTGTTATTTCTAATTTCTGCTTGTTTTTACAGATTAAGAGTTCTTATATTTTTTTTAATATTTTCAATTTAATCTGTGCTTGTTTTCTTTCAGTTTCAGATTGCAATATAAACCGAATATAAGTTGAGAGATAATCATTAAAAAATATTAAACCAAAGAGCCGTTTTTTTTAATTTAATTTTTCTAAACATATTTTGTTTGACGAACATTTACATGTATTTATTTTCGGGACTGGGAGTTTATTAATAGAATTATTCTGGTATTTGTTTAAGTATTTTTATGTTTAACAATCGATGACTAACACCCTTAACACAAGCATATAATTTGCTTACTTTGATTCAATTTGTTTAACATGTACAGGGTTATTTATATTTACTTATTTATTTATATGTATAATATATAATAAAGTTATGTTTATTTAGCGGTTCTGACTTCTGACTCCTGGCAATGAGCCTATCGTCCACTCAGCTTTTAAATAAAACAGTTCTACTATTCTACACGAATACTAAAACAGAATATCTTTGAAACCAGTGCAACTGTTCTCGAGTTTGATTATATTCATATAAAAATTCATAGACATTAATATTGATTTGATGTAATTATAATACTAATAAAAAAGTGCTCTGTTTAGGGGAAATGGGTGGGAAGGTAATTGTTTAATCTTTGCCTCTCTATGAATTATAAAAGCGCTTCTTTTAATTAACCCTCTTATATAGCCTACTTCTAGTGAAAATGACAAATGAATCGAAATAAACCGCCTGAAAACCGCCGATGGGATTGAATTTATTGCTGATGAATATGCAAAACTGAACATTGTTCCTCAGCCACCAGTTGTCGATTAAGGGTTTATTGTTTCCAGTGCCTGATTATAGCATGTCGAGGGTTTTAGCATCATTTATTTCGTTTCAATAATTGTTTATAAATTCTAGGAATCAAAGAATAGCAATATTGAGAAATGTCACTTTAAATTTTATTATTATTATACTTTTAAAGAAGCATCTTTACGTCCATATCACCGAAGAAGTAGGCAGAGGCACAACCAGGGCACCCACGACTAGTCGAATACACTAAGACCGTGTTGGTCCGGGCTCCTTTGCAGAATAGACCATCTGCCTTTCTTGCCAGGCAGCTCGTAAAAGGCGAGCATAGGCTTATCGTCACTAATACCGTGACATCTGTTCCGGTTCGGAGGGTAAGGTAGCCGATAAACTTACTATTGCTCGAGGCCTAACATACCGGTCTTACGTTGTCAACGCACCATTACCACCTTTGGTATCTCTAGGCGGCTGGAATTTCTTACCATTAGAAAATCCGTCTGCTTGTTTGCCTTCCAATATCATAAAAAAATCACTTGTTGAAACCAACGTGTGAATATGATACATACAAAATTTATTGTTGAATAACTGCTAATTTTCATTAAATTCCACCGCCAAGTGTTACTTATATAATATCAAAGAATTATTTATGTGCACAATATAAAGACCATTCTTCATGTCGATCGGGTAAAAATAATGAAAAAATCATAATACCAAGCCACAAGAAAAGGGTTGCTGTAAATTCAAAAATACGGAGCGCTAGCTGAGCATTTTTCCATGTGGCGTTGACAGGTCACGCATTCAGTTGCCAGTAGTCCTAGCACGAACATTTTGAATTTTCGAATAGTTAAATTTAATGCTGGATATCAAAAAATGTTATAATATTATTTATAAATATATTCAAGCATGATGGTTTGAGGTTCATTACGTCAAGATATTCGCCATATAATAAATCTATAAATATGTAATTCTTGTGTTCGTGTGTTTGTCACTAAACTCCTTCTAGACGACTGAACCGATGTTGATGAAACTTTTTGCGTGTGTTCAAGGGAATTCGAGAATGGTTTAGATTCACAATTTGGTCTCCTGGAAAATGTTTTTTTTATTTATTTTTTTAATAATAAGTAGTTGTTGAATTTGGAATGTTTCGAAGCATTAATGTCAAGCGATACGTAGCTTGCTGGGTCAGCTAGTATTTTATAAAAAAAATTTCATCACGTTCATCCAATAACACATTTATTTTGTACTAACTTCCGCCCGCGACTCCGTCCGCGCGGATGTCGGTCTTCGCGTGATAAAATTGAAAAATTAAGAATTTTTTTTCTACGTATTTTTCCAGGATAAAAAGTATCCCATTTTATGCCCAGGATAATAAGTTATAATTATACTAAGTTTCATCGAAATCGAACCGTTAGTTTTCACGTGATGCCTGAACATACAGACAGACAGACAAAAAAAAATTTTATCACATATTTGGGTTTTGGTATCGAGCCAGTAGTTATCCCCTGCTATTTATTTTTTCAATATTTTCAATGTACAAAATTGACCCTTCTACAGATTTATTATATGTATAGATAAGGATTTGCTGTTTGTGTTTAAATGTTTAACTTCTCATTTTTACAAAATATATAAACTAAAGAATCTTTAATCTATAAAAATCAAACTTGTCTCTGTATAAACTGTAAAGTACCTAAATACATATAGGTAGTAAATAAAGCTAGACAGAGTAAATAGCCAACTTTAACTTTAAAGTAATCTAGTCCATGTGTATTAATTAGAGAGTTCGGGTTTTCGTAACATAAGTGACTGTTTGATTATTCGAAAATCTTTATTTTAGAATCTGTTTGTATCTATACTACTTTTACTTTTCTCATCTTTTTAGACGTAGACTAAAAATTTTAAAATTTTTTATAAGCGTCAATTATCTCTTTCTGTATATGGTAGGTATATATCAATTATAATACTGAGTAAAAAGTCAATTTAAACTATGAAGTAACTTAGCATTAGTCTATATTTATGAATAACATATTTTACGTTTTTGCAACGTAACGGACGTTTCGACTTGATTATACGAAAATCGTCGTGCTAGAAGTGCAGTTGCCAGGATCGTTCGGTTCTGTCACTGCGGGGTTTATGAGCATTCGAATCCGACTTTTGCATATAACAGATACTAGACGCAATATTTTTTAATACAAAAAGATGTGTTTTGCAATTTGTTTCCATTGTAAAAGCCTTTGTACAACTTTTTCACTTACATCATCATTTTCAATCTGTACCACGTATTTTCATATTGCTAGCGTAAGAATATGTGGAACCTAGTAATCGATTTTTCCTTTATAAGCCCTACAGACTACTGACCGCGGATTAACATATACCCAGTATATGTTAATCCGTACTTAATATCGTAAATATGAGAGTCTGTCTATTACATTTTCACGGTTTAGCTGTTGGACTGTTTTTTAATAATTTGATACCTATATAAATAAAGACAAGAGTTCAAGTATATAATGAAAATATTAAATAAACGTCACATAAATTAATTAATCTTACACACATACATTTATCTGTGGTCTAGTAGTTCAGGTGTTGGACTTGACTTCGCGAGGTTCCGGGTTTGATTCCCGGGTCGGGCAATAAACAGTAAATGTGGATTTTTTAATTTGCTAATTAAAATAAATGTTGCTCGGGATTGGGTATGTGCGCGGTTGGTGATAGGCTTGACACTTATCACATTGTGGGACTTAGTGTCTTTGGCTAGTCATGGGTGTCTCAGTTGGGCCCACCTCTTCGGAGATATAGACGTGAAAATACTTACATAGATACATACATATCTTTGCACTCTAAGTCCCTTACAGACAGGAAGTATTCAGTGCCAAACTTCACGATCCTGACAAACCTGTCTGGTTTCCTTTATATTCACTATCCTTGTAACAAGCTTGTTACGGAAGCTCCTGACTCCACCCTCGGATAATATCCGAGCGATCTGATCGTGGAATGTCAACCTTGGTCTCACCGGGTACCTATATCCATCCATATTCGCAATGTATATTTGCATTGTCAATCTTTTATCTGTCATTCTTTCCACATGGCAGAACCAGCAGAGCATGCCCTTTCACACTTTAACACCAAAAATTTTTATTCCCATTTTTTGTGACAATGGAAGGCAAACACGCAGACGGATTTCCCGATGGTAAGAAATTCACTCCGCCTACAGACGCTACAGGCGGTAATGGTGCGTTGCCAACCTGAGGCCTGGATATTAGGCCTCGCGCAATAGTAAGTTTACCGGCTGTCTTACCTTCCGCACCGGAACTCGTTAACGGCAAGCATTAGACGTTATGGCGGCAGGAATAGGTAAGGCGGTGGTACCAATCCGGGCGAGTTGCTGCAAAACTCTACCACCTCGTAGGATGTCATAGTTCTAGTGACGGTTAGCATATGCTCGCCTTTTACGTGCTGTTTGGCAGGAAGGCAGGTGGTCTATTCTACAAAGAAGCCCGGACCAACACGAGGACAAAAAATATTTATATAATTTAATAATCTCTTTGTGTTTTTGCATTAAACTTAATATCAGCTATTTCAACTGATTTTTAATTAATTAGGTAAACAACTAAAGTTAAATAAACTAGAACAACGGCTTCCCACGGTGGAAAATTAAACTGCATATTTTATTTCAAATGCAGAAGTCACCTCTGTCGGTTCATGTATTTTGACAGAACTCTGTATTTCAAGTAATTAAAACAGAATGAGGAGAAATTCAAAAATAATTGGCTTTAGAAGCGTCACATTAACCAGAAGTGCGTTAACATTTGGAATTTCTTAATTATTATTTATTTCAAAGTGAAAAGGAAGCTCTGACAACTTTTTAAGATACTTATTTATTTATATACAGACATAAATCAATAAACGTCAGGGTTTAAGTTTAAATTATAATCTGTATACTAGTGTGATAAAGACTACGGTATGTTTAATTAACATAATTTAGCCTATGTTCATTGAAGTTATACTTCTTTTGGCGCGTTAGGAAAAAATGATGAGGGTAAATTTTTACGATGCGCGCGCACACCGTCACGAAAAACCGCCATGATGAAGTTAGCTATAGATAACATTTCAGTTTTTCAAAAAAATGTACTAACAAAGTAAAAGTAAGGACATCTACGTATGTTTGCGTGAGAACTGACAACTGTATTCACAATATTTCTTTATTTCTATGGTTAGTGTCATTTTGTCTACAAATGTAAAATAAGGCAAAAGAAAAAATTTTTAAATAGATTTTTATCTTATTACGCCAAAGAAGTAAAACTTCTAAAGCGTGTACATAAGTACACACACACTTTTTTATTTATTTGTAAGATAGATAACGTTTAATATAAATACTGTGGCACTGCTGAAATTATGCGCTTCGGCTCTATTCGTCAAGCTTCGGAAATCCGAACGCATTTTAAAGATATCTATATAGAGTTATTACACATAATTAATCATTTCGCTTAAATTAAGATTAGGTCAGCCAACTTAAAAATAAAAGCATAAAGTGGAAAAAGAGTAAAAATTGTAAAGTTTACTGTATTTTTGTCCTAAAAATCAAAGTAATTGTATTAAATGATGTATTAATTACAAAACTAAGAAGTAATTAGTCAGAAAGTGTTTTAGTAAATTATAAGAACGGGACTATATATAACGGGAATTATTTCGATGGATAAATTACTAATTAGGATCATGATTTACAAAATTAGTTTTTAATTACTTTAAAATCTAAATTAAATGTATTAACACAGTAAATTAATCTTTATTATATTTAGAACTTTCAAATATCTATAAGTTTTTAACAAACTTTTGAACAAAAAATTAACTTTTGAACAAGTACCAGCGTACTAATTAAATATTTTCTCTTTAACACAAAAATAATAAAATTTAAAAGTGTATGTTGGTTCTTGACGTAACATTTTTTTAAATTTTTTTTGTTATGATATTATAAGCAGACGGATTTCCTCCAGAAAGAAGAGAAAGACACCAAAGTTAGTGCGTTGCCAACCTGAGGCCGGGATATTAGGCCTTGAGGTAAGTTTACTGGCTACCTAATCCTTCACCGGAATACGTTAACGACAAGCACTGACGTTATGGTGGCAGGAATAGGTAGGCGGTACCAATCCGGGCGAGTTGCTATGAAACTCTACCACCTAGTCTGATGTCACAGTGTCAGTGACGGTAAGCATTTGCTTGCCTTATACGAGCTGCTTGTCAAGAAGGTCTTTTCTGCAAAGGAGCCCGGATTAAGACGGGGATACGGGGCACACGGGGAAAATGATAAAGTTTTTTCAAAATAATAAATTTTGAAGATTTCTTGTGGTGGTTATTTATTACATTCTATTCTATTTACATTTGGCAGTTAAACTTTTGTAATTGATAAGCTAAGATTACTATAACATTACGCTGCATATAAAGGTAATGTAACATTACTTTATAACAGACTAGCTTCCGACCGCGACTCTGTCCGCGCGGTTATAAAACTGAAAAGTTAAGATTAATTTTTTTTCTACGTTTTTTCCAGGATAAAAAGTATCCCATTTTGTGTCCAGGATAATATGGTATAATTATACCAAGTTTCATTGAAATCGAACTCTTAGTTTTCACGTGATGCCTGAACATACAGATAGACAGACACACAATTTTTTTTAATGACATATTTGGGTTTGGTATCGATCAAGTAACTGCTATTTGTTTTTTCAATATTTTCAATGTATAGAATTGACCGTGCATTATTTTATTTGTTTGTTTCGTACACATTCACGCAAGAAATGCTGAACCGATTTTGAAGAAATTTTGCACTCGCTAGATAATTTATATTCCGAAAAAAATTTCCTGTGGGACCACTAACATTAGTTAGCAAAAGATATGTACGCTAAGAGAGGATGATAATATATACATAATTTCACGATAAGTCCCTTGCAGGTAGGCACAGAGCATAGAGTGCCAAGTGTAACGATTATTGCTTCAATAACAATGTACGTCAAATAGCTACAACCAGATTAATTCTTTAAATTGATATGTTGTTTGACCGCCGCGTTGATGGAGGATTTAGCGTACATGCCCAACTCTACTGACCAACCGAGAGGTTATGTTGCGGTTGGGGTCAGGCATTTGTGTGATAAATGTAAAGATGTCTGTATATATAGGTAGAATCAGAATCAGAAAAATCTTTCTGCTCATAGACCTACAAGTGGTACGTGTGTGCGTCGACAAAATGGTGTTAATGTCTTTATTAAATTTATTCCAGAATATGCTTAGATTATTTTATTTAATCGTCTTTATCGTCTAGTGATTAGGTATTAGATACACCTTCACTTCTCGAGGTCTTGAATTTGATTACAGGGCCGTCAAACAAAATAACAATGTATTATTTAAATTTGATAATAAAAACAATGAGTCCGGGATTGAATATGTACTTGTTGGGAGATCGGTTTGATATCTATTACATTGTGGGACTTAATATCTGCGGATATTTGTGGAGATTCTGGTTAAACCTCTGCTTACCTTTTCATGGATACGGGCATGAAGATTTTTGTATATTTAAGTAGGTATTTTTTTACATGACTATAGTCGACTAACACTCCTTACTTTGGTGTTTCAATTTGTGTAATTTGTCCAAAGATATTTCTTTTTCTTGAATGTCCTTTTGACTAAAGTAATTACTTTAGTCGCAGGAACAAAGTAATTGATTTGATTGAGATCAAAAGTAATTACAGTGTTATATTCTCATGCTATTAAAAGACGTGACGTATGGGACTATAAAATTGTAATTGATATTGCGTGACGACCAAGACGTTATCGCACCGGAACTTTTATTCGGAAATTGCCCTGAATTTTCCCCTATGTTCATGATTAAATGTGGTGAAAATTTAATGCATATACATTCTTATTAATTGGCTACCTCATAAGAGTCATTGGTCCGGCGGCTAGCATATATGCCTAGCTCCACCGTGAGAATTGGGTTCGAATCCCGGCGGGGGCAGGCATTTGTGTCATGAACAATTAAATGTCTGCGTTTCCTGGTCTTGGTGTTTATTTAATTTATTCTGGTATCTATTTAAGTATATCTATGTATCAGTATCGTTGACTAAAATCATAACACAAGCACATAATTTGCTTACTTTGGGGATAGATTCAATTTGTGGAACTTGTCCGGGGATATTTATTTAAAAAAAATAAAAAAATATTTATTTAGCAAAAACCAAGTTATAAACTATTACAATTTTGTGGATAAACTTTGATTAAAATAATTTTTTGGTCGATTAGGTAAAGGTAGTGGTCAACTACATTTGGGCCTGGGTATGGCTTCTGGATCCGACAACTCAAAATGTATTTAATTTTTGTGACTAAGTACCTTCGGCTAGTTGCAGATGCTCAGGTTGTAAATTTGCCTTCCGTTTCAGGCATGATGAAGATTTGTACACGATAAGAAAATACAAACATAAAATGCCGTACGATAGGTAAGCTTATTTTTAATAAAATATATCTTACAGCTAACCCAAGATAGAGAAAAAAAAACTCTTATAAAAAGTAATAGTTACTGTGCAAACTTAATGTCACGATCCTTGCAGACTTTTCTGGCTACCTCCAGATGAATTACTCTTTTCATATAAACACACCGGTTTCAGAGACTAAGAATCTCAAATACCACCACCCACACCCTCCCATACCACCCTCGGATAACATTTTTTTATCGATTGCACTTTGATCGTGGAATGTCAATCTAGGTCTCCCCTGGTAGGTACATCCATTAAAATTCGCATTGTATATCCGCTTTGTCAATAATTCATCTGCTGTTCTTTGCACGTGATCAACCTAGCAGAGCTATTATATATTTAGTTTGCATATTTATATAATATTAGTATAATAGAAAAAGATCAAAAGCATTATTTACATAATGAACTATTATATCTTACACGAACAAAAATTCATTTATTATTAACTCAAAACCTCTAGATGGATCTTAAAATTAATATAGGATTACCTGTTAATTACTAATACCTGTTAATGACCTACCATTTCAAAAAAAGTTTTTAAATTCGTGACTAGCCGCATAGTTGCATATATACAAATAAAAAAACTGACAGTTGAATTGAGAACCTCCTCTTTATTTTGGACTCGTTAAAAAAACATAATATAATCGAATTGACAATATTTTTCTTTTTGGAGTTGGTTAAAAACTGCAGCCATGAGAATTGTCGCAATAAGCGGAAAGTTTGATATGACGTTTTAGGCCTGTAAGTTTAAGGGCGGTTATTTACAATGCAATACGCCATCCTACAAACTTTTCCCTCTCCCATAACTCAGCACAACTCCCAAAATCTTATCCTAAAATCTTAATTAAATATTTCACAAAAACGATACTTATTCGTGCAAAGTTTAACGGAAAATAAAACTTCAGACAAAATTTGAACCTGCAGCCTTTTTTCTTGTATAAGAGTAGCAAATGGGCCATCTGATGGAAAATGAAGAAAGATCAGCACCGCCCACGGACATCCCCAACACCAGGAGTATCACAGATGCGTTGCCGACCTTTAAGGAATGAGTACGCTAAGAGTGTGCTTAAATGCACTCACTAAGTATTCAACTGCTGTGTTGAAATTTTTGATTTCTATCTAAAAAATATTGATTTCCTATGTGATTTAACAATAAACTACCAGTTCCTGCTTGTACGGATATTTTTCACACTGAAAGTAATTAATTCATAAAAGCCCCAATTAAAATAGCATTTACATTTTAATGTTAATATCGGGTTTTAAACTTGATTTGCTTGTAAAATTATACACATTAATTTTCCAATTCTTATTTTAATGTTATAAGAGTGATTATCAATTTAGTGCATGAAATGTTCCGTAAAATTATATCTGCTTACTTGCTGTTATCTTCTGCTTCCCTTGTAGTTGTTTACATGATAAGAGTTTTCTACTGGTAAGAGACAGCCATGGTCTATAAACACTAACGATATTGTAGATGTATCGCTGTCCTGTGGCTAACCTATTAAGCTAAATCGACCTGCTACCACCACTCCGGACATGACACTGTCATTATGCCGGCAAGAATTCCCTATTGTAATTCTGCTCTAGAGCTCACACCTAAAGTTTGGCTTTTTGTATAAACTAGGATCAAAATTATATAACATTTTATTGTTATATTTTTATCCATATAAGTTATTAAATCATGCCAACCTCCGTTTTTGCGCGTTGGCTACACATATTACATTTCTGAACTTTTGCCCTTCGAACTTGAAAAAGTTTGGTCTGGCAGTGTGAACGCAAACTTGACGCTTGTAGTGTCACACATACTGTCTAATTTTATATTAGTTTCTCAAAGTTATGATATTTGGAAAGCCAAGCAATTGTATATGTTTAAGTTAAGATTAGATTCCTCTTAACATCACAAGTATTCTTAGGCTTATATGAGTAAAAATTATATTGATTTATTTTTATTTTAGCACTTGCTCTGTGCTAGGGTTAAATTTCTATCAATTTTGAAGAAAGAAAAGTTTCGACCCAGCCAGGATTTGAACCTGTAACCTTTTGTCTCAAGCCGACGAATGCTCTAACCAATTGCGCTACTGAAGAATCAAGTCCCGTGGCGAAATTTTTAATTCCTTTCTTACCGTTACGGTTGGGACGTAACCGTACCTTTCGTTACGGTTGGGGCGAATTTTTTTCTTTCTTTAAAATTTATAGATAATTATATTAACTGTAAATATATCATAATACTCCGCGTTATTTTTTAGGTGTATCGTAAGTGTAATTACTTTAAAAAAATTCGAAAAATAAGTACCAAAAAACTTGCACGGAACAGGCAAAACAAAATTTGAAGCGATGAATAGTCAATCTGCCTACTTTACTTTATTTTGAGTGAAGATAATATATATGTATGTATGTGTATAATTATTCAACAGTACCTAAAGGCAAATGATTGTGATTATTATTATGATAAATATATTTTAAAAGATAAATTCTAATTACGAATACTTTGTAACAGATTTGTCCAATAATTTTTAACTCAAGTCTTACAATACATTAAACTGACCGTGGTGGTTATGTCATAGGTATTAATTCTGTTAGATTCTGCAACGCGTTGCTTTAGCTAAGGTTTTGTTATATTAAAGTCATATTCTGACTATGAATTGGGACGCAAATTCTCCCAAATTTCAAGTAGATCCAAAATACATACAACGTGTGAATATGATTTGAATCGGTTAAGTAGTTTAGGAATCCAGTGCGGACAAATAAAGTAATGGGTGATTTTTATCTGATAAAATAGTATTAACTACAACAACACTTAGGGCCTAAATACACAAACGCGTTGCGGAGCTGCGCTAATGAAAACGTCGGTTTGGTTTACGGCGTTGCGTTGTCATAGTCGTTTCTTTTCCATGGACCATTGTGAGAAACTTATTGCTTTTTTTTTCATTAAAATATATTATTACTCTGTTTTAAATCAATAAATAGGGCCGCACCGCTATAATCGGGAGTGACGCCAATGTTGATTGTAGCGGCGCGGCGTCGCAACGGAGTTACGTGTTTCGACCCTTAAGCCGAGATAAATTATTAAAATGTAAGCGTAAAGTTATCTTAAAGGCAAAATCACACTACGAACATTTAAAAACTGCAAAAATCAATACTTGAATAAGTATTCCAAAACATCAAAGTTATCACAGAGTAAATATCTAAAGCATTAGATCCTCAAAAATGATAAGCCTCTTTCGTAATGAAGATTGTTCGCCAAATCCACTTAATGTGAAAGGCGTATTTGCTCAGTAATTTCGTTTAAGTGTACTTTTTTCTTTTGACACAAAGCGCTACCCATATAATTGCAGCGGCGACGAGATCCTTATCGTCATCGCTTTTCCAGCCAAATTACGAAATTAACGCTCTGAATGTCGACCTATTTTCTTTATTACTATTTCTATATATTCCGTTTTAGAAGTTTGAGTCAAGATTAAACATAGCTTAATCAAAGTAAGAATTACATTTGATTGTCAATTTCATGGTTGACCGCCTTGTTGGTTGAGGTCTGTGTTATATATTAATACAGACTTAACGTCACCGAGCAATCTCGGGTTCGAGTTCTGATGGGTGCAAGCGTTTTGTATTGTATATTTTCTTTCAAATATTCACGTTTTGAAATGAAGAAACACTTGTACTGTTTTATATCTCACTTAAAATTTGTTACTATGTTACATAGCATCTTTTGTATTAAGTTTTAGCCCTAATAGTATTGAAATAAGCGAAACTGATAGGTTGTTTATGTAATATTAAATTATAAGAGATTCGTAAAACAGCATAAATTTTTCTTCATTTAAAAATATGCAAGCTTTTGTTACTCAACATCTAAATATCAGTATTTTTGATCTTTGTGTGTTTGGAATTAGGATTTTCTTTATTGGGCTAGTGATCTAATATTCTTCACTGATGTTATGTCATAGTAAATGTAATAGTATTCACTAGAAAAATTACATCACCCGACCCTGAAATCGAGTCTCGAACCTCACATCATCAACGCCGGGACTAATTAATGTCCATTTAGAGATATATTTTTTTTCACGTTACAAGACTTAGTATCTTTGACTACTTATGGTTCCCTGATTGTGTTTCTGCAAATCCTGTACTGCAAAAGCGTAACAGACAAACTGACAGGCTTTTGCATTTAATGCAAAAGCCTGTCAGTTTATCTGTTTTGCTTTCATAGGTTAACCGTTTGACCGATATTCATGAAATTTGATATGCTTACAGTTAAAGACCTGAGTTCAAACATAGGCTATTTTTTTAAAGTAAGTCATCAAAAAACGTTAGTAAGAAAATCTGTTCTACGCTGAAGTCGCGGGTAAACAGTTAGTTTTTTTTAACGCTTGTGACGTAAATATATATAAATCATAATATAAAAAGTATATGATTAATACAAAAAGGTATTTTTTTCTATTTGTATGTCGACTATCAAATATGAGACTTGTGAAATATAACTAATATATTGGTATGGTATTGCATCCTAAATAATTAACTGATTATATTTAGTATAATTGTATCTACGTATGAAAATATGTATTTATTTATTAGTTATTTACCCATCACGGTTATGGTTATGGTTATTATGTCAATTTTTTTTATGATTAATTCTGTTCACTGCTCTCATAATGCAAGTACTTTTAGATACATAATTTTCATAAGCTTCAAATTGTAAATTATAGCATTTTGATTGAGTTGTTGTTGTTTTTGAAATCGTAAACAAATACAATGTACAAAGAAACACAATATTCGATATAGATATCATCAAACAGTCTTGCAAATTCAACGATTTTTCTTGCGCGTCTTAACATGCGTAGAATGACGTATTAAACTCATACACAGTGATTTAGTAGCAGATGCAGCTTAGATATGGCTTTAGACTGCAAATAACAGGAGATACAAACAGTGACTATGCGCTGAACATCGCTCCATACTGCCGTCGCCAGTTCGTAGCGCAACCGAGTGGCGGGCGGACGTAGCACTTCGTAGCAGCGCTACGACGCGTTATGTACGAGACTACAATATACGTGGCAAAACGTAAACAAAAAGTGATATGAGTTGTGCGTCCCCTAACTCAGTGCTACGACTGACTTTACTCATTTTAACTTTGTTAGTATCATTCGCTTTTATAGCTAGTGTTGTGTGGTTGTTGAGGACTAAAGGCTCCGTGAGCCAATATGAGAATTATTACTTGTCGAGAATTAATATAAGCGCGAGGACGCAGGATAGCAAAAACGTGTCAACGCCGACTGTATCGGATCATTACCAAGACTTGATTAAAATTGAAATTGCGATGCGTCGTGTGGAAGAGAATAGCAGGAGGTTAAAAGAGTATACAAAGTCATTGTTATGGGATAATAAAGATAAGTCGTTGTGGTGTGTGTTATTTAAGGATAATTCTAGCGGGATGGATAAACCACTTTCTCGTACGGAGAAAAATAGACATTTTCTTGATGAGAATCGTATACGTGTTTTAAAGGAACAAAGAATGAATGAGCCGCTGGTTCATTTGAGACACCATGGCGGTCATCACCATAAACGACCAGAGACTCTACCGAATTTGCCGTATATTAAATGAATATTGCTTAACGCAGTGTAAATATCTAGCGAATGCATATGTTATTGTAAGAATTCATGTATATATATTTTTGTATAAGTGTACAGACAATTTATGAAGCACTACTCGTTGACTAAAGACAATACTTGAATAAATCATCATAAATTTATTTACAAAGTTTTATTTGTGGCTTGTTAAAATGCTAATCTGGATTCCCATTTATGAATATGAAAGCGAACAATTTGTATGTGTTAAATATTTTCATTTATATTCTGTTCACGTTATAAATGGACAGATTTAAATATATAATAAACAATTATCATTTATTTGATTAGCCTCTTTCCTTGGTTTCCTTGGTTGAGGTTAGCGTAACTAGCTTCACTGACCAACCATGGGTTTAATCCTTGAAGGGGACAGAAACAAAAATATGATTTGTTCACTTTAGAGTTAGGTAAATTTTTTCTTTTTTGTGTAGTGATATATGCAATTATAATTTACATTTAGAGGATTTTTGTCGTCAAAAATATTTGTAAAGGAAGAAATGAAATTTTTACAATATTTATTCAAAGTTGTCTACAATTTATCAAATAAATAAAACTGAATCTCTATTTCACGTAGTCATCGATAATACCTAAACGGATGGACCGATTACGCAATTTTTTTTTGTTGTGTTAGTTAATGTAAAGAAAAGGTTCTTACGAAAAGAAAAACTAGGAAAAATTCAATGAACATGGGAAAAATATTTTTCCTATACCAACTGTTAGTGCCTATAAATTGTCAAGTAATACGAGGTGCGCCAAGTCGGCTAGTCTATACTAATATTATAATAAGGAAATGTTTGATTTTTTGTTTGTTTGGTCGTTTGTTTGAAATGAATAGGCTTCAAAACTACTGGACCGATTTCAAAAATTATTTCATTCTTGGAATGCTACATTATCTTTAAGTAACATAGGCTTTATTTCATCAAAAACGGTGCAGTAAAAGCCAAGTTGCCAGTAAAGGCCATGCTGCATGAAACTGCTTATTTATAAAATTGAATTTCTTTTTCCATTGGTCATCCTATCACGCCTAAACGTATGAAATGACAGAAGGACGGATTTTGTTTGTTGTGTTAATTATTGTCATGAGAAATTAGTTAGGACAGGATAACGTCTGCAAAATCAAATAGTATATTGAAATAGGTTACTAAGGCGCTCGTGAGTCCTTATTAATTTCTTTTTGAATTTTCAGTCTGTTTGCTTCCAAATAACAAAAAATGTTGGATTAAATTTAATTTTTATTATTAATAGAAAGATAAAAATAAAAAAACAAGTTTGATCGAAAAGTATGTGTGTATGTGGCTTCATTTTTAAATGGATGGACCGATTTTAATGCCGAATTTGTGTTTAAAAGAGTTTGTTTGGGCCGATTTTAATGCAGATTTTACGTAAGACAACTGACGTGATCAAAATAGTTCTTAGCTATATTATAACTACACTCCACTTTAATACATTACAAGTATTCTACAACATTTCTACTGTTTCATATATTTCTTGTTTATATCTATTACATTATCGATTAGGAATTTGTCAACAAATACTTTACCCAAAAATATACTGAAATAAATTTTAATATGCTCCTAAGCTCGAATATATATCCAATCAACCAAAAATTTCCTACCCCAGTTGGAAATCGAAGCTAAGTCTCGCTTTTGCTTGTTGATCAAATAAAATAAGCCTCTATTCACGTTTTCGGTATCTAATTGTTTTTTTAAAGCGCGATATATCCCAAATTTTTTTTGAAAAAAAAGTATCTTCACGCTAATATTCCCGAAGTGGTAGGCACAGGTATAACTAGGGCACCAACTTAGTCCCACAATGTGATTGGTAGCTAGCCTATCGCCAGCCTGGCACATACATCATCCCCGTAAATGTTTCTTTTTTAAATTAGAAAATTGAATAAAATTCATTTTCTTTTGCTTGCCCGACCTAAGAATCGAACCCAAGACCACACGAAGTCAAGTCGAACCAGGCCGCTAGCGCACAGATGCAAAAAGAAGTTGTTTGTTTATTCTCAGAAATACAGACTTTCGATAAAACGGCGACTACAATGTGACTTAGCAAATTGGATATTTCATTTATACCTGGGATTTTAATTCTTTTGCAAAACGATTTAGAGACTGTGGTAGCCAATTACTTACTCAAGAGGTCGGTGACAAAAATTATCGGCTTGGTTTATTTTGAAGTTTCTTCTCCTGACTGGCTAGGTTCGGAAATTGTGGCAGTTTATTTTAGTGGTTAGGTCGGATTAAATTTACGTACCTATATTAAAATTGTTTGTGTTAATAATCTTTATCGTAACTAATATAAAAATATGAATATTTAGACATATGCTATTATAATACTATTCTGATTAAACACTTATTAAAATATTTGCACACCACAGGTTAGAAGAATATGTTGAAATGAATAAATAAGTTTGTAGCATCGTTTTAACACACATGTTCTGCAAATAAATTACTTTCCGTTTCATTTCGAAATTTCAAATTTCGGGAAAGTTCTATTTAAGATAAAATAGTAGGGCCGACAATCAACAGATTTTGTGATCGCGTACCATTTCGGTAACATCAGCTTTTAAACAATAAAATCCACATCGAAATCGATCCATCCGTTCTATAAACGTCAAACTTATAACAGCTATAACCATATAAATATTTGCACCGAGGAAATGAATAACATCGAAAATTTTAATTAATAAAGTTGATGTTGTTGGTCCAGGTCTTTTGTGCAGAATACAGTATCTACCTCCCTGTCAGACCGTTAGTGAGAGGAGAGCAAAGGTTAAATAGGACGTTACCAACTAGATCACTAGTGGTATAACACTTTGCTGCAACTAATCTGGGTAGGGATCTGTCTTACCTATTCTTGGCACCATTATGACAAAGTCATGTTCTAGACTGGGGGATAAGGTAGCTGGGAAGCTTGCACAATAATTGGCCTAATACTTTGGTTGAAAGACAACGACGCACGTAATACAAGTATTGTGTCAATAGGCCGCAATTATCACTAACCATTAGGAGAGCCATGTGCTAGTTTGATGTCAGATTACAAAAAAAAATATTGTAATAATATCCAACCCCCCTGTCGTCTAGCGGTTCGGCGTCGGCTTGAGGTCACGAGTTCAATCCCTGGGTCGGGCAACAAAAAAATTAGAAAGTGTGCATTTTCAATTTATACCTATCACATTGTGGGACTTAATGTCTTCGGCTAGTCGTGGGTGCCAGGGTTGTGCCTCTGCCAAACTCTTCGGGGATATGGGCGTGAAGATACTATTTTAATAAAAGAGGAGAGTTAAAATCCAGCCCTAAAGCAAGAGAAACAAAAGCAATAAAATTAATTTCAAAGAAGAGGATCCACAAAACTTAAATCTAAATTTTTATGAAAATCCATGATGCTTGTTACAATTATGAGGGAAAATGGCCGTTTACTGGATTATAAATAAATAACACAGAGTTGCAGCATTAAAATATTTTCCATTAAAAGAGTTTTAATATCCTATTTTAATTAAATTTTCTCTAATAAAAAGTAATATAAAGTATCTTCACGCTCATTTCCCTAAAGAGGTAGGCAGATGTACATCCAGGGCATCAACCATTAGCTGAAGGTACCTTTAATACCATAATGTGATAGGTGGCAAGCCAATCGCCAATGGGGCACATAGCCATTGCCACGGTGTTTTTATTTTTATTGTTTCCACGGTAATGGTGCGGTTGCCAAAGTAAATGTATCGACTACATTATCATCCGAACCGGATCTCATCAACGGCAAGTGCTGAGAGGGCGAGTCGCAGCGAAGCTCTACCACCTCGTCAGGTGTCACGATTTTAGTGACGGTAACCCTATGTTAGCCTTTTAAGAGCTCTCTGGCAGGAAGGCAGATGGTCAAGGCAAAGGCAAGGCAGAAGATCAACCCTGTTTTTATAAAGGTGAGTATTGACTAGAACTTTTTTTCAAGAACTTCTGTACAATGCACTAACGAATGGTACAATACAGATAAAAGCTCAGATTTCAAAGTATTTCCATGTAATGTAAAGATCCTGCAAATTCTCAGCGTAATGTTCACAAATCAGAGCGAGTGTATTTTACCGGTAACATTTCGTAGTACCTTGCGTTAATTCTTTCTCGAAATCTTGTACCAACAAGTATCGTGTGCTGTGTTTATCGAATTAATTATATTACTAGAAGAAAGAAAACTAGAAATAAAAGATGGTGGAAAATGTATATTTACAAAAGACTAACTTTTAGATTAATAACCCCGAACCCGCGAGAGATCCGCGCTCGTGCAAACGCTCGGCGAAATATTACGTTTTGGTATAATGTTGGTTTGTACAATTATTATTACTAGTGGTCGCCCGTTGGTCTAAATTCGACCATAATACATTTCAATATTTTGTTTATAAAAACTTCATTTTCAGTTTCCAAACATTGTTTCCAAACTTTTTAGTGCGCCATCTGTGATCTTTTTTCGTTACCGTCAACATATTTGTTTGTGTGTGTCAAATGCATGGTAGTGTAGATAATGTTTTATTTATTAATATAATGTACTTTGTAAGCATTATTATTGAAAAATATTAGCGTTCTGTACTTCTCCTACACATAAACTATAAGTGTGGCACTGGTATGCTCCTGCGTTCGCGCAATTTTCATAAAAAGGGCTCCAAAGTTTTGACATCACGCATAAATATATAAATTGTTGTAATTAAATGGTGAGAGTGCACCCTAGACGTGAAGTGTGATACACTAGGACATATCATATAGCAGCTCGTTGTTCTGTTACCAATAAATGTTTTAGTCTGTACTCACCTTAAGAAATAGAAAATACACATTTTGATTTGCCCGATTCGTAAATCAGACGCGAGGCCTCACGCAGTCATCGCCTACACCTAACCACTAAACTACAAAGTCAACAAATAATGTATAATATTTATTATATCGAAACAGCTCTCACAATTTCGTATAGACTTTCGCAGGACGTGTGACGCTCGGGGCTATTCACTCGTGTTTAGAGATAACAGAACATTGTCCTGGTATTGTATTGTCTTCCTGACATTCACGTCACGACAACACAAAAAATTTTCTATATTTTCATGGCTCAAGAACAATAAATCTCTATAATTAAACACAACAATTTTATATTCAACTCTATAATATTTTGTAGAAAAATCTTTCTGTTTACCTGTTACAATTTCATGGCTAAAAATCATATTGAAGCTATTCGAAAATTACTACTTATCTATCGCAAAAACAGTCGTTACTTTAATTATTATCCAGACTAAAATGATTAGTGCAAAAGTCTGTCTGTCTGTTGCTCTTTTACGCCTAAGCTGAAAAATAGGTTTATTTTGATGGATTTTTAAAAATCGTGAATATTCCCCGCAGACGAAGGTGCAGGCAAACAGCTAGTATAATATAAATGCGA
>NJDD01005197.1:74912-95700 GCA_002245505.1 Calephelis nemesis | reverse complement strand
TGCTGGTAGTGGAGCGACTGATGTCGGGCGGGACTTTTTGCCCCGTTTCCTCCTCTGCTTGGAAGTGGAGGAGCCGCGGGGCAATGGGTTATTGGAAGGGGCCATTAAAGAAGGCCCAGGGGCATTGGGTGCAGTGGACGGTCTTGTTGGTTTGTCTGAGGTCGTTACTGAGGGGGCCGCCACTGGTGGGGCCGCCGGTCTGCGCTCCACTGTGAGGGACACGGTGCCGGCCCTTTTGCTAGCAATTTCCTTGCGGAAGATGGGGCACGAGACGTTGTTGGCCGTGTGGTCCCCTTCACAGTTAGCACAGGTCGGCGGCTCCTCCTTAGGTCTCGGACAATCCCTAGCCAAGTGCCCCCCGCCACAGCGCACGCAGCGCTGAGGGCGGTGGCAGTTGTGGCTGGAATGCCGAAACTGCTGGCATCTATGACATTGGGCGGGGCCCTTTTTGCCCCGCCAGGCTTCTATTTTGATACCTGGCATATACAGCAGTTCTGTGACACTGTAGATGTTGGGGATGGTGTTGGGCGTCCTTTTGAAGATGCCCAGAAAGATACAGCCGGATCTGCCTGCCTGGGCCCTAATAGGACGGATATATTCGGGCTCGAAGCCCTGGGTCCTGAATTCTTCCGCAATCTCCTCCGGGAATGTGTCCACCGGGAGACCACGGATGGCTACTTTTAGACTCCGCTCTGCGGGGAGAGAGTAACAAAACCAAGAGATATTTTCCGATTTTTCAAGATCGGATAAATATCTTTGGACCGTTCGGTACTCCTCCTCGCAGGTCGGAGTGAAACGGACCCCCGTGCCGAATGGTCTGGCATTAGGGGCCCTGCCGAGCTTCTCTTTTAATGCTCGGAAGTGGCGAGCCCAGTTCGGGAGGGTCTCGACCACTAACGGAGGGTATCTTGTTTTTTTGACGGTAGTTGGATTTTTTGTTGTTTGGTTTTGAGTTGGTGCGACTGTTGCTGCGGCAGCCGCGAAACTCAGTGGTGTAGTGATTTCTGGGTCACCGGGAGTGGTAATCACCGGTTGGGACTGAGTAGGGGGCGGAGGCATGGAAGATGCCACCGTTGCTCGACTACGTAGCCTCGGGTCTCTCGGCGGACCTGGACTGGGGAGTGACTCTGAGCAAAGTCTCTTTGCCTCCTCCTCGGGTTGGGACACGTCCATGGTCCGCTTACGGCGAACGGTCGTGCCAGGGGGGAGGGGCGTATCACAAATTTGGGAAAGAGCACTTTCTTCCTCGGGCGGGACATCAGCCTGGCTGAGTTCAACCATCCGTTGGTTAATGTACTCTTTCATGGTCTTTAAGAGACCAGGCGTGGCGCAGTACGCCTCGGTTGCCCTCGGCAGCAGGATGATGTCCGCCTCGAGGGAAGTGCGTGGGGATAGTCCTAGTAGTTGTCCGTCTTCGTCTGGTATAGGTAGTTGCCTAGCCAAGTCAGCCGCGGAGGCGCGGCGCGCTGAGCGGTCACGCTCTCTGGCGCCGCGCTGCGGGAGTGGTTGGCCGGCAACCACCCGGTCTCGCGGCGTGGCCTGCGAGACCGGTGAGTCTCGTCCGGTGTGGTGGGGTTCCTCGACAGCAGGCAACTCAACTGTGCCGCTGGAGGAACCACGGCGCGAATTTGCGCGTTGAGGGGCGGAAGGCCCCGGGTTGTCCTCGCCGTCGATTTCCATGGTGGAAATCGCGGGAGTATCCTGGGCTCAGACCGTGTGCGACTTAATCGGCGGCCATTTCAGGCCGCCGAAAAATCGAATTAGGTTAACGTTCCCCTCAACGGCAAATTCGCGCAATTTTATAAGAAATAAAACTGATTTGAATTTTGGGACTTTAAAAAGTCCGTGCACTGACTACGCAGCGAACAATGTTTAATACACTTCGTGAAATTAAACTGCTTCAACACTGACGGCACGACACGGCACGGCACGGCACGGCACGACACGACACGGCGTCGAGCAGCGTAGCGGCAGCGAGACGTCCGCCGCGCACGACGGCTGAAGCACTTCTGTGGTGACGCCTCGTGTTTGTTGGGCTTTTATACGTCGCGCTCAAATCTCGGGGAGGGGGTGTAAGAGGGGACATCGTACGATGCGTTGTTTTTCTGTTTTTCTAGGAACGTTGGTGGTTCTTATGGAATGTTCTTTATAAGTACCCACAACGTGACACCCGGGCAACGTTATTTTTTTTAGAAAATATGCATTTTCTATTTTTTTGTGTTGCCCGAACCGGGACCTCCAAAAATCAAATCTGACGCCGAACTGCTCGACCACAGAGGCGATTAAGATATTACTCTGTTTTAATTAATAAATAGTGCGGCGCCGCTACAACCAGTACCTAGTGACGCTACAATCGATAGTGAAGCTACTACCGATTCAAGAGCGTGGCGTCGCACCACGTTTATGTGTTGTGGCCCTAAGAACCTCCATAAGATACCGATACCGAAAGCCATGTATGATTATATTATGTTCATTATATTACATTCTGCTGTATCTTATTCATCCGTCAACAAAATGAATAGCAGATTTTTTTTGTTTTTCAAGATTTGTTGTTTAGAAATTACAGACAACACTCAGTGTAAATTGATTAAATAACTTTAATCTCTAAATCTGGAATGTAGAGAAATCTCACTCATCTTCACGCCAATTCCTCAGGGTAGGCAGAGAGTATCGAGTGCCAAAAGTACTAAGATCGGCTATTTGATAATTTAACGCTACGTAATTTAAGCTATGTTAAAAATAATCATGTATTTTGTATTACTTTAATCACTTACATAACACGACAAAAATGTTCTAAACAACTTGTTTACTTTTTTATTACATATAAGAATTTTGAAAAAAAACTATAACTTTTGGTTATCCCAATCTTAATTTTGAATTGAGATTAGGATTGGGATAGCTTACATTTCAATTTAACGCGGGCTTAGTCGCGGGTAGCAGCTAGTATTCTATAAAAATAAATTTGAGAATGGAATTAAAATATTACATATCGAATGTATAAAATTCTCGTGTCACTATGTGCGTGATTGAACTCCTCCGAAACGGCTTGACCGATTCTCATGAAATTTTGTTAGCATATTCAGTAGGTCTGACAATCGGCCGACATCTATTTTTCATATCCCTAAGTGACTCACCCTCACGTTTTTTACTAAAATCACATTAAAAAAATAGCAGAACAACTAAAAGAAATTCAGAGAACCCGTTAAGAAAAGTGGTAAAAATAAATAAGTCTTTGGGTCAACCACGCCATTTATAACGGTAATTAAATAATATTGCGACTTATTAATTTATTTCAGTACAGTGGTTGGACTAATTTAAGTTAAAATATCGCGCTAAAGGTGTAATTTCATCCAACACGTCAGTCGCGAGTGAAAATAAAGAAGAAAGAAAGAAAAAAAGAAAATTATTTATTTGCGGAATATGTGTGTAAATGAGAAAACTCGATTCACGCAATATTGGAAATTGGAATCGCGTATATCATTTTAGGTACTCTTGAACACAGTGATGGCGAAATATTAACGTTTAGTTAATAGTAAACGATAAATTATTGAAGTGAAACTTCTTTAGAATCATTGTGTCTTCAAACCGGATGCAACGGAAAAAACGACAGGTAAGAGACACAAATACAAAAATGTGTAGGATTATATATATTCATCTCATTCTTTTATCTATTTACTGAAGTTTCACTTCTATCGTGTGTTAATCGCGCATACACCTTTTTTTATCGGATTCGTTGAATTTAATTTCAAGTATCTGTTAATAACTCGCCAGTACCTATTGTGTTCAAGAGTACCTAAAATGTCATACTCGATTCCAATTTTCAATATTACATGAATCGAGCTTCAAGAGTAAAGATTGTGCGCGTGAGTCGCTGTCCTCGGAAGCGGTGCCATATATTTTCTTTCTCCGTCTCATCAGTTGGACGCGTCTTTTGCTCGCGATCGAATTTGCACCTTAAGGACATGCGCACATTACAGTGTTTATTTGCAAAGTGCAATTTTTAACCAACTCTGAAAAGGAGAAGGTTCTCAATTCGACTGTTTGTTTTAATGTTAAGCGATTGCTTGGTCAATAGCCAGACGATTTTGATGTTTTTTTTTTAGAAACATACCTATACCATGATTTCGAGGTGATCCAGATTAGTGTTATCATAACCCGACTAGTGGTTTTTGAGTTACTTATCTTGACAACTTTATTGAATATGTCTAAACGGACTACTGTGCATATCTAACAGTTTGGCGGAATTCCATGCTTCTTTCCTGATGCAGAGGCTCAGGTTGACCGTCGCACAATAAGAACGCAAAACCACTTGTCGCTTGAACAATTTTCAACACCGTAGTTTATTGCCGCGTTGAATTGGTAGGTGAACAAAAATGTATCAGCACGAGCTCACTAAGAACAAGCAGATATACATCAGCATAAGTTCGAACCACAATCCAGTCGCTGGACTTGGCATGGAGAAGCTACTCTCAACAGGACGTCTATAATTCTTCCTAGTACTTGGCAGGGCTCAGGATCCGCCGTTTGAAGGTTTTGTACCATCTGGTACTCATCAGGTACCTTATTGATATACAATCGGCCCTCTCCGGCTTTGCACAGGTATAAAATATACATGTAAACCTTCCTCTTCAATAACTTTATCTATTAAAAAAACCGCATCAAAATTCGTTTTAAAGATTTAAGCATACAAAGGGACATAGAAAGCGACTTAATTATACTATGTATTGATTTAACTTATTTTGACGACCTTATTGATGAGGTCGTCATGATAAGTCAAAAATGTATGTTTGTTGCTAGCAGGATCTTGATAAAATTTGTGTGGATTAGTCTAATAATTATTTCTATTATTTGACCATATTTAATAATTATTTCTAAAAGTTTTCAATGTTCTGCGCAATTTACTTAACTGACCCTCTGTAAAGATATTTACAATACAATACAATACAATAACTCTTTATTGTGCACCAAATACAGATAAATTACAAATACATCAAATAAAACTTAAATTATAAGATACACAAAGGCGGCCTTATCGCCAAATCAGCGATCTCTTCCAGGCAACCCAAGTATGGAACAAGATTTAACAGAATACTGTGTAATGGTGCTCTTAAAAATATAAAAATGCATCTACTAATAGACAAAATAAATCATCCTAAAAGCAGAAACCTGTTTTAATTATAGGTATTAGAATTTAGAACGAGCAATATAAGTATTGATCACAGTGAACGCAGAAAGTGACGCTTTAACATACTTTTGAAAATATTAATATTTGGAGCTCTCCTGATATCTATGGGAAGAGAATTCCAAAGCCTCACTGCTTGCGAGGTAAAAGAGCGGCTATAGTAGTAAGTGTTACGAGAGGGAACTTGAAGAGTAAAATTATCACTGGACCTGAGAAATTTTATTTCACTGTTACAGAACTTAAATCTCTCCTTTAAATAATTAGGCGCAAATGGATCAAAGAGAATAGAGTATAGAAGAGACAGGATATGGCAGTTCCGGCGAACATTAATAGGCAACCACTTGAGTTTAGCACGAAATTACAACAGTAAAAAATAAAAATATGATTTAACTCGGTAAACTAGTTCTCAAGCACACGAAGAAAAAACACCGTAGTGCGCGTGTTGCCTAAGGTTGTAATTGGTTTTATTTACGTCATTTGTGAACCGTTTTAAATTTAAACTTCAGTATAACCTGTCAGTTCACTTCCAATATGACTAATGTGTCCAGACATTAATCTTTTTACAGGACAGTCCCACTTTTACGATTTTGTTATTTTACGTAGCTAAAGTCTGCCTTCACCCGCGTGATTAAGTTTTCTCTCTTACGGAAAGTCGTTGAGGGGACGGGATAGAATGAATGAATGAACTCTTTATTGTGCACAATTTAACTTATTACAAAATGGTACGATTAAGTATTAGAAAGTGGCCTATGTTTAATTAAAAATTGTTTAGCGGTTTAACGTAACAGTACCTAAGTAGCAATATATACACCAACTGCCTGATTGTATGTATAGTTTGTATTTGAATGTATTCACATTCTACCTTGTAAATTGTTATAATGGTAAAAATTTACGAATTATAGATAACAAACAATTTTTTGTTGCAAGTTTTGTTAAACAGAACAGTTATTTATTGATTAATACAAATAGTAGCAATTCTTTATCTCTTTGTGATATCTATAAAACTCCAAGTGTTTAATTTTTGATAAAATAATTACTTCAAATTTTTTGCTATATTCCTCAAATCATTAAAAAAGTAGTCTGAGTATAGCTATATATACTAATATTATAAAGGAAAGGTTTGATTTTATGTTTGTTTAAAATGAAAAGGCTCCGAAACTACTGGACCGATATAAAAAAATCTTTCGCCTTTAGAATGCCACATTATCAGTGAGTGACATAGGCTATTTTCATCAAAATCGGTGCAGTAGAAGCCAAGTTACGCAGGCGAAGCTGCGTGAAACTGCTAGTCCTAAATATTAATAAAATGTCCATGCTAAATATTAATAAAACCCGTTAGCAATTTATGCATCGTGAAAACGTGATAGACATTTTATAGATACCTAGATGTTAATTTAAGTTATTGCTTTATTCTTTTAACAATCCTATTAATATTATAAATGCGAAAGTTTGTATGTATGGATGTATGGATGTTTGTTACTCTTTCACGCAAAAACTACAAAGCCGATTACGATGAAAGTTGGTATGTAGGTAGCTGAAGACCCAGAATAACATATAGACTACTTTTTATCCCGGAGTTCCCGCGGGATTGGGACTTACGCGGGTGAAACCGCGGGGCGCAGCTAGTATTAATATAAAGAGACAAAACATGTTAAGTGATATCAGATTAGTTTTTACATAACATTTCTACAAACTTTTAATATATTTCTTGGATATCGTTAATTATATAAACGTCACAAGTTGACGTGTCAGTGCTGATCTGATATAATATTTTTTTTTAAATTTTAAAATGCTCTATCTCTTTATTTTTTGTTTCATTACAAAAATGATACACCTAAGAAGGTTTAGTTGGTGCTCAGTGGATTTACCATCATTATCTGTGTTATTTATAATTATAGACTAAAGTATACCAAGTTGATATTATTGTCTTTATCAAACCATGATATAGTCTTTATTAAACTGTAAGACTATAAGCATAGCTATTACAGTTTATATTTATTTATAAAATTTGTGTCTTATTTTCTTGTAAGACGAAACTGGTCACATTAATAATGACTCAACATTAACACTCTCAGATTTTCCCTCTCAGTAACTTTGAAACACTGGCAGCGCGCGTTAACATTATATTATACATTTAAAAACAATGTTTATTTAAATTACAAAACAATAATATGTGTAATACTAGTCTGAAAATGTATTTTTTGTTTAGTTTTATGTTTTGTTTGTCGTTTGTAAGCGGACAATCTCTAGATGAAGGTAAATCTTTTGTTTAATTAGGATTCATTTTGTCTATTATTTATCTTTATAAGATTGATTGATAAGGATAAAAGCTGAGACTGTATTTTTGTTAATGTGTTAGCCAAACAAACCAAAAATGGCTGGTATTGATTCATATTGTCTATTTTTTTTGTAAGTGATTGATAAGGATAGAACTGAGAATGTATTTTATTAATACCTAAGCAAAAATAAACAAAAAACCGCTTGTATTGATATTATAAAAACTTTTTTTTTACGGGGCCTTTGAAGAATTCATAAAAGACCAACGTCATTTATATTTTTCATTAACACCGTAAATAAGATTAGTTGATAATTTTGCAACGACTCCCCTGGATTACCTAGTAGGTAGTAACGCCTCATCAGTTCTTGTTCTTATCGTGTTCCGGTATAGGTTAACCGGTTAGGCTATCTTCGGTGGAAGAGGGCCACGTTATTTCTTAACATCAGGAAATCTGTCTGTGTGTTTGCCTTCATTTATATAAAAAAACCATTCCTAGTTGGTCAGTAACATAGTGATTGCTGAAAGGGGCGACTTGCTCAAACTAATCGCTTCGCCTTAAACGTTCATGCTACCAAAATTTCACTGCTCGCTGTTGTCGTTTTTTCTGTTTTGAATGGTATCATGCAACCTCACAATTGTTCCTTGTATGAAATTGGCAACACTTCATTTACATTGTTCGGTGTATAGAGGTGCTTTCTTTTTACCGAAAGTAAATAAAATTACCTGTTTGTATAACAATGTAGGTATTAGACTGACACTATAAAAACGACCTACCTACCTAGTACCTAATTTATAATAAAATGCTAGAATTACGTACATACCACATACTAAATCGGATCATAAGTTCTGACACACAATAAAAAAATTAATTTAAAATGCTGGCCACAAAAATGTTCCTTAATTTGAATTTAGAATCTTTTATGAAAATAAGTAGGGGTTTGACGCCATCGAGAGAAAAGATGGTCGATGTTTTTTCATAATTATTAAATTTCGTGTATATATGAATAGAAATTAGTTAATTTTGGTGACATTTTGTACAATTTTGTTTAGTGAAAGTCAGAAATGAAATAATCATAAAGAAACTAGCGTATCGTGTATTTCCTCATTGCCGCCAAATCTCACTACATGAGCTTGAGTAATGAGGCCACCGTTTTAGCCATGACCCTGACATGACTTATTGACGTCTTCTGACTTATGACTAATTATAATTAAATCCCGATTTTGGTAAATTTGATGCAAACTCCCACCATAAGTCCTACAATGTGATAAGTGACAAGCCTATCGCCAACCGGGCACATATCCAATCCCAGGCAAAGTTATTTTGATTAGAAAATGAAAAATACGCATTTTCTATATTTTTGTTGCCCGAGCCGGGGATCGAACCCGGGACCCCAAGAAGTCAAGTCCGACGCCGGACCGCAGACCGCAGAGGCGATTTTTTATTGCTAATCATGATGATGTTTTAGGTGATCGTTGCGTCAAGGACAAGAGGCCAGGAGTTTGTGTGCTGATAACCGAATGCCCGGCCGCACAGCTGGAGATCCAAAATAGAGGAAGACCTCAGGTGTGTTTGTCAGGTGCCTTTGGCAAAGGAATAGTAAGATTATCGCCTCTGTGGTCGAGCGGTCCGGGTGTTGGACTTGACTGCATGAGGTCTCGGGTTCGAATCCCGGGTCGGCCAACAAAAAGAAAATTGGATTTTTCCAATTTTCTAATAAAAAAATGTTGATCGGGATTGGAAACGTGCCCGGTTGGCGATAGGCTTGCCACCTATCACATTATGGGACTTAGTATCTTCGGCTAGTCGTGGGTGCCCTGGTTGTGCCTCTGCCTACCTCTTCGGGGATATGGGCGTGAAGATACTTTTACGTTTTTTTTTAATTAACAATAACTTTTTAAGTGTACAAATGGTTCACAAAATTGTTTAGGTAAGTTTAAATAAACGATTAAATAAATTTGACACGATCAAAAAAAATTACTTTCACAAAAAACACACTTTAACAATTCCGACTTTAGAAATAGACACTTAATTGCATTAGCTTCAATTGGAGATATGTTTACAGAAAATAACACGGTACCCAAAAATAACTTGAATTAAGTATAAGCTGAAATCTTATTTTTTAAATAAATTTTCAAAAATAAATGAACATAAAATATCATCACTATATTTGCAAGGATACATCAACAACTTGCGCGCCTGTAAATATAATAAGTAATAAAATATACTTTCATTTATTAAAAAAAAACAGTTTTAGAAAAAAACTGAGCTTATAAGCTGTCAAATAAAAATAATCGTATTGATATTATAAATGGGAAAGTTTGCATGTTTGTCTGTTACTCCTTCACGTAAAAAGTGCTGAACCGATTTTCATGAAATTTTGGCACACACTTGGAGGCTAACTTAGATTAACACATAGGACAGTTTTTATCCCGAAAAAAGTTCCTGTGGGACTATTCACCACGCGGGCAACACCGCGGGCAACAGCTAGTGTGATATAAATGTGAAATTATTTCCAGGAAAGGGAACGTCAAAAGTGTGTTTTTTTTTTAAGTTTACGAATTTTATCTATAGAGCCAAATTCGTTGTACAGTGTTTCGGGTTACAAACTTCTTTAAAAAAAAATTGTGAGCTATTCGTACACATAAAAAGTTATTGTTATTCATCTGTTCTCAAAGGTCTAGTTTTAGATATTTGTGAGGACGATTCGGCACATCTAGGACTTATAGCGCCTTAAAATTCATATAGATTTTCAAAGAAAAACATCCTGTAGACGAAAACAGTAGTAATAAGTTGTCAACCTAAGACAAGGAAGTTACCAGCTCCTGTGCAACTTTCCTTGAATACCGGAACACGACCATGACTAATCCAATGACAAATACATGTTAAATGACGTTTATTACTTTAGCGATACTGCGGGAAAACCTGTTATTTTAAATAATTAACAATTACATTTTAACTGCGGGAATTCCTTAAGTTTTCCGTATTATATTTTGTATTCTTTGTCTTAGAAATTAGTAAGGCCGCGACTTCACTCGCTTGAAAAATTATACTTATTATATTGTAGTCAATGTGATATTCTAACGTATGAACTATCTTACTGTGTGTATTGTATGTCTGTATAATATTTTTTGTATGAAACAGCACCTAGTTAAAAACATCCATCCATCTTCAAAAATGTTGCATCCATACTAAAACTAATAATGCAAAAGTGTGTAGGTATGTCTGTTACGCTTTCAGGACTAAACCGCTATACCGATTTTAATTAAATTTAGGATCCATATAGGGTTACCACTATACAGGGTTACTTTGAAAGAACCGTCCAAATTTTAATTTGTAGGAGTAAAGGCTTAAATGGTAATGATTTTTAAATATTATTGCCAAATTGTAATATGTATTTACTTCTACAAATCTAAACATTAATACGTAATGAAAATACTTTGGACCCTTTTTTACGAAAATTGCGTTGACGGAGAAGCAAGAAATTTGGCACACTTATAGTTTATGTGTAGGAGAAGTGCAGAACGCTAACATTTTTCAATAATAATGCTTATTGATTTAATGTACTTTACATTAAATCAATAAATAAAACATTACCCACATTGCCATGCATTTGACACACACAAATAAATATATTGATGATAACGATTAAAGATCACAAATGGCACACTAAAAAGTTTGGAAACAAAGTAATTGGTCTTGAGAAATGAAGATGATGAATGATCAACAAGATATTAAAATTTATTATATTCAAATTTCGACCAATGGGCGACCAATAGTATTCATTTGAAACGTCAACAAAAATGCTTCACTTGTCACGCTATGTCCTACCTAGTATGAGTCATGACGTCACTAGCCTGCGAATGCGATTGCAGTCGGTGCGAACCAGTTTTATGCTTTGTCTACATTATAACTATGCGTCTTGTATTTTGGCATTGGATAAAATTTATAAATTATTTTATTTTTTAATTACTTCATAGATCGAAGTTGTTATCGACTACGAACCGTTTTTCAAACTTTGACTGCTTTAAATGTCTCTCCGTATAATTTTAACTAATATTACAAATGCGAAGGTCTGTCTGTCTTCACTACATGTCTGTCTCTAGTGTAGTCTCTTTCTGTTCCTGCTTTCATATCTAAACCGCTAAACCTATTTTAATTTAAATTTAAAAATGCTATTATAAGAAACTGGAGTTCATACTTAGCCACTTTTTTTTTCAAATTTCAACCCGTTAATGGGTTAGTCGGGATCATGAAGTTTGGCACGCGATACTCTCTGCTAACTAAGTAAGGGATTTGGTATGAAGATATATATGTAATGTATATTGTAATGGGTTGTGATGGGTAGTGAATATTTACTAAGTTTATACTATGTAAGACAGTTTTTACTTGCAACTATACTATTCTACTACCATATCGTCGTGTCGCGCTTATTGTGTAAATTTATATTATTACTAGCTGACCCGGCAAACGTTGTTCTGCTAATTTTTAGCTGTGATTCACCCTCATCATTAAGGGTTATAAAAAATAGATGTTAGCCGATTCTCAGACTTACTCTATATGCTTACAAAATTTCATGAAAATCGGTCTAGCTGTTTCGGAGGAGTACAGTAACTAACATTGTAACACAGGAATTTTATATATAAACTAGCTGACCCGGCAGACGTTGTTCTGCTATATTTTTGATGTGATTTTATTTTTAAAAAATGGGGTGATCCTATCACTTACGGATTTGAAAAATAGATTTAAGCTTAATCTCAGACCTAATTAATTAATATGCTCAAAAAAATTAACGAAAATCGGTGGAGCTGTTTCGGAGGAGTTCAATCACGTATACCGTGACACGAGAATTTTATATACAGTAGAACCTCGTTAACTCAAACCTCATTGAGTCAAAAACCTCCAAAACCCGAAAAAATGTTTTGTTTCCTTCCCTTCAAGCACCAAAACCTCCATTACTAGAATTGTTGACCCTCTGTTAGTCGAAATATTCACCGAGTCCCTCCAAGCCATTTTGTTACATATTTTCACTCTATAACTCGAAAAATTAATTTTGACCTCTGTATCTCGAACATAGCAACGTTATATTTTACAAATTTTACAACTTGATCATTTGGAATTTATTACCTCTATTGTTCGAACAAAAATAAGTTACCGACTTTAAGAACTTGCCGACAATGTGAGTACACTATTGTTTCTTAGAAAACACTTTTATAGTATGCGATAACAAATTTAAACTCACGTAAACACGTGTTTGCTTGCTTGGTGTTAGGTGTTCAATTGTGATTTTCTTTGAAGTTTTACTAAGCAAGTCATTTGTTTTCGACTTAAATACTGTCAGAAGTACTTTTGTTCTACTGCAACACACATAAATTAGTACAACAGTTAAATTGAGTGCTGTGAACCGTAAACTAAAAACTTTGAGTTGAGTTATTTTAAAATTATTTGTAATAATGTAGATTTATTATAAATAAAAATTTGTTTGTCACCTCTGCAAGTTGTATTTTTATTTATTTTACCTCTCTAACTCAAAATTTATAAGAATAAACCTCAAACTCTTTATGTCGAATCAAAATCCGCCTTAGTCATAATCTTCCATAACTTGAAAACTCTATAACTCGAATATTTTGTCGTCTCCCTTGGTGTTCGACTTATAGAGGTTCTACTGTATTAGATTATTGTATTTTTTGTATGAGATGTACGCTTTCGTTTGGCACTAACGTAAATACTTCAGTCACAACAAAATCCTGCAGGCCTATCTCTATCTGTAGATAGGTTATTAACATTGATCAGTAATGGAAATAACCGTCTTCTGTTTCAGATTTGCTCCTGGGGCACTGGTGTACCAATTGTGTGCTGTGCGGAGGAAGCTCCATTTCCAGGAGCCACCACACCCAAGGTGTAAGTCGCGTTTCAAGCTGTCCAGACTTGAGATTTCATCCGAATTTATTGAAGTGAAACTTCTTTAGCGACGTATGAAAGAAATGTGCCGTCGCCGAATATGTTATCGCTGAATTTCATACTGTATACTTCGAGATTTTTGTTTCGCCGGCCGGTACGTCTTGAATGGCCGGTGGAATATCTAGCGATGTTCTTTTAAACAAATACATTTTAAGCAAAAATTCTTTTCTGTTACGCTCTATAAAAGTGCTGTCTTAAAGAAGATTCACTTGAACACTATTTTAGGTACACTAATACATACATAAACTGCCTACTCAAAACAAAATAGGACCCACAACAATTTTTTTGCATTTGTACACTTACATTGCAATACATTACATTACATTATATTATGTAATGTATATTTGTACATTGGATATCTATACATATAAAAGAAAGTCGTGTTAGTTACACTATTTATAACTCAAGAACGGCTAAACCGATTAGGCTGAAAATTGGTAGGGAGGTAACTTAAAACCGGGAGAAGGACATAGGATACTTTTTATCCTGTTCAATTGTGAGGAAACTGGGAAAAACAACATTTTAATTTTTCCCATACAAACTGAACGGGCGGAACGAAGATCGCGGGAGCAGCTAGTTTTTAAAAAAAAAAGGGATAAATGTTGGTCCGGACTCATATGCAGAGTAGGCCATCTGCCTTCCTGCAAGGCAGCTGTATAAGGAGAGCATAGGCTTACCGTCACTAACGCTGTGACATCTGACTAGGTGGTAGAGTTTCACGGCGACTCGTCCGGATTGGTACCACCGCCTTACCTATTCCTGCCGCCATAACGTCAGTGCTTGCCGTTGACGGGTTCGAAGGATAAGGGAGCCAGTAAACTTCGTTTACTCGAAGCCTAACATCTAGGCCTCAGGTTGGCAACGCACCATTACCATCTTTGGTGTCTCTAGGCAGCGTGAATTACTTATTAACAGGAAATCCGTTTGCTTATGTGTGTGTTCATGTGTTTGTCACTGAAGTCCTACTAGACGACTGGAGCGATTGTGATGAAATTGTTGGTGTGTGATCAATGGGATGCTAGAATGGTTTGAATTCACAATGTGGTCCTCTGGAAAATGTTTTTGTAATAATTTTTATTTGTAAGTAGTCGCTGATTTTGGAATGTTTCACATTGGATCCGGCAGACTTCGCTACTATTGAAGCATTAATGTCAAGCGATACGAAGTTTGCAAGGTCAGCTAGTATCTTAATATAAATATTGTTTAACAGAACCAAAGAAACAACAACAGTGTATGTACCACCAGTATACGACTATAAGGACACAAGCAAGGGTACGGTAGGGGAAGACGAGTGTGAACCCTTGTCTAGCTCCGAAACTGCTGCTAAAACCGGCCAGAAAGCTTGGGACAGTGAGTATAAAACCTAATACATTCGGAACTTGATGATAAAATTCCATTTCAAAAAAATTTCGAACGAAAATAATGTATGTCCCTGATGTCAAGAATATATCCATACGGACGTAGGCATTAAACGTGGAGAAGTTGCGGACACTGCTAGTTTTTAGTTATTTTTGAATATTAGATTGTTTCGGCTAATCTCTGAAACAGATGGAACGATGTTAACTGTCACTTGCCACTGGTAGGTAGCTGTAATAAGCAATAACACAGGTAACTTTTAATAAGGATTTTTTTTTATTAAATTCCACGCGGTCGAAGTCGCAAGCACTAGTATGACATAAAACGTAGGTATAAATTATCTACACCATTATAAACTTTGTAAATAACACCGTAAAACCAACTGGTTTTAGATGTAGGTACTAGGGTTGTACTTTGTGTAACAATGTAGGCTTTACTTTTATATAGGACTAGCAGCACGCTCCGACTTTTTTCTAATATTGTCTAGAAATATCGTTTGCCTATGTTCATTACGGATAATGTCGGCTTAATAGTAAAATATTTTTTCAAATCACGATTGTAGTTTCATGGCCTATTATATACAAGCAAACATTTAAATCTTTTCTCTTTATTATTAGTATAGATAGTGTAAACTGTAGATGATATAAAAACAGTAGCGCAACCAACCGGAGTATTCAAACCCACCGAAATACCCACACAAAATTTCAAACCAATGGGTTCAGTCGTTTAAAAGCTATCTGAAATAAATAAGTAAGGAAAGATAATTGTTACTACCCGTTGTCCTATTATGCGTTGTCCTGTGGGAATAAAGCATTTTTTCCCAGTTAAAATAACATTCTGTCGTGATAAGGGCGCCTTAGCGAACTTTTAATCGGTCCTTTAGTATCGTAGCTTTTTCAATGCGAACAAACAATCTAATTATATTTTTTTATTAATATAGATTATCTAGATAATCTATATTAATAATTTCGTCAAGAGGTACGGTAGACTCGATTGAAACCTTACTTGAATAATAAAACATAAAAAAAATAATTATTTTGAGTCGACAACATATATCCGCAAAATTCGTATTGTCGAGTATTTTGTTAAATTCTGTGTTAAATTCTAATGTGTTGACAGACAAATCACAGTCGCCATCTTGGGTAGTTAATAAACGTTCCGTTTTGTGATGTGTAATAGAGAATATTGCTCTTTATGTACCGTTGTCAAATTCTCGGATAAGTACTCATTGCAATTTGTTTTGTTACTTTATGTTACTTCACTTTAAATAATGATTTAAAATAAAAATTATTTGTGTAGAAAGTTTGGCAGTTTTTATCCACACTAATATTATAAAAGCGAAAGTAACTGTCTTTCTGTCTGTCTGTTACCTTTTCACGCCTAAACCATCCAACCGATTTTGTTGAAATTTGGTATGTAGATAGTTAGCATTCATGAGAAGGACATAGGCATATTATTTTTTGGAAATTCAACCCCTAAATGGGTTAAAAGGGGTGGCAAAGTATGTATGAGAAAAATATTTTTATTGCACATTTTTGCATGAAACTTTGAATTAATGCTTTTTAGTACAAATGATGAAACACGTATTTCAGGATTTTTCGAAATTCACTCCATTGGGGTTAATGGGGGTACCTAAGTTTGTATGGGAAATTTAATTCTATTGAAATATTTTGCGTGACACTAAAAATAACGCTCTGCAATACAAATGATGAGATACATATCTAAGAGTATTTTGAAAATCAACCCCTATGAGGGTGAACGGGGGTGGCATAATTTGCTTTGGAAAAATATTTAACAGTAATTTTTACCATAAGTCCATAATAACGAACCACGTGCATCAGTTTATCATTAAAGAAAAACACACAAAGAAATTATGATATACATGGTAGCAAAATTGGTTAAAAATGCCTACTTCCCTACTAATAATTTAAATGCGAAAGTAACTCTGTCTGTCTGTCTGTTACGCTTTCACGCTTAAACCAGTAAACCTCTTTGCGTAAAGTAAAAAAAAAACTTTAAAAGTAAACAGTAAATTTTAATTGTTTTTTTTTTGTTGCCCGGACCGGAAATAGAACCCAAGATCTCAAGAAGTAATTCCGAAGACGGACGGTTAGACCTCAGAGACGATACATATATTTCCAAAATTTCAAAAAAAAAACTGTTAGAGGTTTCCATAACTTGCTATACAGTTTAATTTAACAGGATTTGCCGAAGTGCAGATAAAACTGTAAACACAGTAACGTATTCCTACTATTTATCTGAGGTGAAATTAGAAAAGAGAAAGTGTATGTTCAGTTTTGAAGGCAAAATTGCTGAATTGATTTTAATATTTACAAAAAAATAGATGAAACTTTGGATCGCGATATAGGCTACATTTTATTTTAAAATTTTAACGAGCAGTGTTGGAGAGCTAAATATGAAATTAGTAGACTACGCGGGCGAAGCCGCGGGTAACAGCTAGTAATATTATAAATGCGAAAGTAACTCTGTCTGTCTGTCTGTCTGTTACGCTTTCACGCCTAAACCAGTGAACAGATTTTGATGAAATGTGGTACAGAGATAGAATAGACCCTGAGAAACAATATAGGCTACTTTTTTTCCAAAAAAATAGGGGAGAATGGGTAAAAAGAGGGGATGAATGTTCATATAGAAATTCGTCATTTTTAAAGCTATAACAGTAAAACTTTGTATTTAGACACTTTATAATAAACTAAAGAACATAGGCTACTTTTTATCGCAAAAAATGGGGGAGAATGGGTAAAAAGAGGGGATGACTGTTCATATGTAAATTTGTCATTTTTAAAGCTCTAACAGTGAAACTTTGTATTTAGATACTTTATGATAAAAGAAAGAACATAGACTACTTTTTATCACTAAAAATGAGGGAAAATGGGTAAAAGAGGCTATGAATGTTTGTATGTAAAATTGACATTTTTGAAGATATAACAGTAAAACTCACACACTTTATTAGGAATGAAATTCAGATTTTATTAGGAATTCAGACACTTTATTAGGAATGAAAGAACATAGGCTTCTTTTTATAGTGAAAATTTGGGGGAGAAAATTGGGGTAAAAACAGGTAACGAATGTTCGTATGGAAAATCGTCATTTTTGAAAACATAATTGTGAAACTTTGTATTTAGACACTTAATGAGAAACGAAAGAACGTATGCTACTTTTTATAGTGACAATTTAATCAAAAGTATACTTATCAACCTTATTATAAAGAATATAAACGTGGAAACGTGCAAAATCACGTCACCGCTAAATGTGTTTAGTATAGATAAATTACTTTTCCAGATTTTTTCTTAATAAAATGAACCGAAACACGCCTTTTATGACTAAGTTGGTATGAAAGCAGTTCGTCTATATTTTTTGTAAGAGCGGAACCAAAGTCTATACTATCAATACTAATATTAAAAAGCTGAAGAGTTTGTTTGTTTGCTTGAACTTTCAGTGTTAGAAAGTCCATTTATAGAAGAAGGCTATAGGCTATACATCATCGCGCTAAGATCAATAGGAGCGGAGCACCAATGATAAATGTTTTTAAATCGGGGGATTTTTTCCTATTGAGAGCGTGCGCTGCGTTCAGAAGTCCTAAAAAAAGTTCGCGGCAGCACATTTCTATCTTTTAAGGTTAGCTAACTATGACCTTTTTTTATGCTAACTAAATTTGTTTTAAAATAATACATTATTTGCGAAGGTTATTTTATAAACACGATGTTAATCATTATCCAAAAAAATACGTCATTCATCACAAGTATTTAATTTAAAACATTCACATCACTAGATTTGAATAATTATCTTAGGAGACACAGACGCGTGGTATGCGCGTGGTTGACTACTAATGGAACAGTTGTGCTCAGTGCACTACTTTCTAAATTTATTATTTCCAGAACATCATCATGTAATACGTTTTAGATGATATATAAATAAAAATATATTAAAGTTTAAAGAAGGACTTAGGCCGTTTTTCATCAATTTCAACGGGTATAGTTGGAGAGTTAAATATTAAATAAATAGACTACGCGGGCAAAGCCGCGGGTAGCAGCTAGTAGTACCATAATATTATGATTTGAATATTCAAAGTGCTATAAATTAAAAACAAATGGACTTACTTTTCGACCGACTTTAAAAAAGGAAGTTTCATTTGTTCGTTCTCTTTTTTAAGTATTTTAATAATATGTTGTTAGTCAATTTCTTCGTCGTTTGACTATCGATTTGAAAATTTATATTTTTAATTTGAATGAGCTCCGAGGAAGCACTCAATTTTGAGAAATTAGATGACAAAATAGTGTAATCGAAATCGATTTTTAGCAGTTTCATAATCTTTTCTATTATTTATTTTTAAATTTAAGTTGCCTATCGCGTGTATTTTTGTAACATGAACATGAAATTTTCCTTACGGCTGATGGAGACTGCTGACGCTTTTACTTTGATTCGAGCACCGATTAAACTTATGATTATATGGTGTCGGACCCAAAATCGTAACCGAAGGTGTGAAAAATTCTGAAAAATGTTCTTCGAGATACAACAGACCCCAATCCCTTTTGGTGTTTATAGACGACTTATATTTTTCATTATCACGAAATCCGTCTACTTGTTTGCCTTACTTTGCCTAAATAATCTGCTACACTGATGATGAATTTGAAGTTAAGTTATCGACGTAAGAGAGTTTGCCGTCACATTTCTCTGTTACGTTCATTGACCTCTAGTTACGCTCCACAAAAAAGTCACTGTATGTAATCGTCGAATTCCATACGGCGCTCTTTGTGATTGTTTCTCCGACCGGTATATCTGGCTAAGTGCTTGCAACTCTCTCGAAGCGCGATATACCTATAAAGTTTTTTTAAAGTAAAACATCGTTTCTGTTACGCTTTACGAAAAATGATGTCATACAAAAGTTTCACTTTTTACTTGTGTAAATACACATAATTTTTTTTTAATTACAGAATGTATAGAGTATCAGCAGAAGTTGATATACCCATGCGAGCAGACCGCGGCGCTCACCGGCAGCCTCGGGCGGGGTAACAAGTGTCACCACAACGCCGCCGACCTCATCGTGGGCGGTGTCAACGCGGAGACAGCAGAGTTTCCTCATATGGTCAGTAGCAACCATCGAATTTCGTCTCTTCTCTTTAACACCTCTAAAGCTTGGGATTCAGTGCTCTTCTTACCAGTCTCTCGATTCATTCTTATTCTCTATTTCCTTATCTATTTAATGAACACAGACTAAGGTAGCCGTATCTCTCTCAATTTATTTGTAATTCAGTGTTAATAATACGTTAGTACTGTGTTCTTAGGTACTTAAAATTACATATACGATTCCAATTCCCAATTCGCATGATATCGAGATTCAAGAGTAACCTTACAGATGTCCTTGTGGAGTGGAGTCATGCTTGTCACTGTTTTTTGTCTTTGTTAATTGCATAAAGTCTGTCACTCGTAACATATATTAGGAAGAAAAAAAGTTATAGGTACCCTGAGTCTATGTGAATCAACATTTTCTTATTATTTATTATTCAGTAGTTAGCTGCCACTATTAAAACTCTACGTACAAAAACAAAATGTTCGCTTCGATATTGTCCATAAGACAACAAGTGGCGGACACCTGATGTCATACGTCGTTGCAAGTTTTCGTGTACTAGAGCTTATTTTTTGCTAGATATCCCGAAATCTTAGTAAAATTTTAAAATTAAACAGGCTTATATCTATCTATATGTTCCAAATATGCAGATTCATCCTCACGAATATCTAGATTTAGACCTCTGAACGGATAATTGACAATTACTTTTATTTGTACTCATAGTTCACAAAATTCCTTAAAGAAGTTTAAAAACCGAAGCACGATTAAATAAATTGGGTTCGATAGAATTAAACTTTCACAAAAAAACACACTTGAAGTGTGTAACGTAGTGGGGGTGGCTTAGCTACCACCCACCACTATGTTAACAGAAAAATTAACAAACAAACAGTCAAACTTTCTTAAGTTTGACTGTTGGTAGGGAATCCT
>NJDD01005197.1:61756-74668 GCA_002245505.1 Calephelis nemesis | reverse complement strand
TTATACCGGCTCGACCTGTTCCGGAATTTGCAATTTAAATTAGTAAATATGATTGCCCTTTTATACCGGCTCGACCTGTTCCGGAATTTGCAATTTAAATTAGTAAATCTGATTGGTCGATTAAAATTTTGAAACCTCCTCTTTTCCATAAAAAAGAAATAATATTTGACATCTTCAAACTTTCATTAGTGTCATTGAAGATGTCAAATATTGTAAATTTTAGTGTTTTATAATAAATTATAGGAATAATAAAAACAAAAATATCTGAAAAAGAAAGGAAAAAGAGGAGCAACATCAATTGTAAGGGACACATCCTCAAAAACAGTCAATAAATAAAGATATTTACAAGGCCAAAAGATGTACACATTACAAGTAAATATAAGGAGTCAAAACTGAGATATTTACAAGGTTAGTAAGAAGTAAATATGTTACAAGTGAGAGACATTATCTCCGGAAAGAATAAGAGAGTAATAAATTCTGGTTAAAAACCGAAACGCGACTAAATAAATTAGGTTCTATATAAAAAAAAAGTTTCACAAGAAACACACTTTTTGACTTGAAATGAGAGCGGGATCTCCGGAAAGAATCAATTACATTAGTTTTTATTAAGGCCTTAAAGTATGTTGTTCTGTTTTTCAGGCCCTACTTGGGTACGGATCTGACGAACCGTCCGCTGAATGGGTGTGTGCTGGTTCGATTATCAGTGAGAGGTTTATCTTGACAGCTGGCCACTGCACATCCTCTAGTAGACTGTAAGTATAGAATATAAAAGCAATAATTTTTATATTATATATGAGAAAGTTTGTTTGTTACTCCTTCACGAAAAATTGCTAAAACGATTTTCATGAAATTTGGCATACCCAATGAGGATAACTTGGATTAACACAAAGAATAGTTTTTAATTATATCATGTATATAAAATGGGATAGATTAACCACGTGGGCAACAGCTCGTTCTTCCGTATACGTTATTTCGTCACATAACTCCTCCTAAACGTTTTATGTATATTTCAATAGTTTCCTGGATGGTAGGTGGCGCTGCTGTTTTAATGTCACATGAAAACGGGTCGAAATTCACGGCATTAGTAGAACTATCCTCTACATACTATATATGTAATATACGCTATATAAAACTCTTTCGCAAATTTATTATAAACTAACTGATCCCGTCAATTTCGACCCGTTGTTGTGATTTCAAACCGAATGCAACGGAAAAACGACAGCTAAGAGACACAAGTACAAAAATGTGTAGGATTTTATATATTCATCTCATTCTTTTGTCGATTTACTTTATTTAGAGATGTAATGTTTGTTGCATGTTTCTTTCTATGTCTATTATAGAGAGAGACAGACAGAGATAGAGAGAGATAGAGATTGATAGACATTGATAGACACTGATAGAGATTGATAGACACTAATAGAGATTGATATACATTGATAGAGATTCATAGAGATTGATAGATTGAAAGACATTGATAGACATTGATCAGAACGATTTAGTCTATAATTGTTCTTTGCTACGTTAAGTAAATACTTGGACTTATTATACCAAAATATCATTCACAAATCGCACGCTTACGTATTGGCTCCAAAATAAAAAATGTCATTCGTCACTGCGTCGCAATAACGAATGAAAGCATACCGAGTGCATACTGAACTCGAGACGCGTAGGAGCACCCTCCAAAACGGAACACGGGTCGAGGAAAAAAAATTAGAAAATCTTTATATATATATAATTCTTCTGTGAGTGTGTATGTCACTGAACTCCTTCTAGACAGCTGGACCGATATTGATGAAAGTTTTTGTGCGAGTTCAAGGGAATTCGAGAATGGTTTAGATTCACAATTTGGTCTCCTGGAAAATGTTTTTTTAATAATAAGTCGTTGTTGATTTTGGAATGTTTCACATCGGATCCGCAGACTGCGCTCCTGTCGAAGCATTAATGTCAAGCGATACGAAGTTTGCTGGGTCAGCTTGTGTATATACTTTTTTTCAATTCAATTCATTTATTTATAGAAGTAGGTGCAGTCATAGGTCATTAATATTACATTACCAAAGAACGACTACTCCTGTAATGGCCAATTAGTGGTAAATAGTAAATTTTCTAATAAAAATAACGTTGTCCGGTTCCCGAAAGACTTGCTAGCTTTTACGTTGTGGGACTTAGTGTCTTCGGCTAATTGTGGTTTCGTGGTTGGCACTCTGCCAACTACTTCGGGGATGGCGTGAAGATATTTTTATTAAAAACCATTTCATCATATATCATTCCAGCGGCAACGTGACATTCGCGAAAGTCGGCATCATGAAGCGCACGGACCAGGTGGACGGCTCTAAGGTGTACAGGATCCAGACCATCATGAAGCACCCTGAATATTTCTCGCCCAACAGATACCACGACATCGCCCTGCTGAAGACTGAGAGAGAGTGAGTGGCATACTATAAGTTTCTTGTATATTTACATTATATCCATTCCACGGAATATAGTTTTTTTGATTTGAAATCCATACTTGTGAAGTAATGAACCGATTTTATTTAATTGTCATGAAGACCGGTTGTCAAACATGGACTAGTTTATAGCTTGGGTTCGATTCTTAACGAGCGCAGGCGTTTGTGTAATGAAAATCTAGTTAGATATTTGAATTTCTGGGTCTGGGTGAGCTTATCAAATTTATTCCAGTATATATTTAAGTATTTCCATGTACTAGTGGTCGCCCATTGATCGAAATTCGACCATAATAAGTTTTAATATTTTGTTGATAAGAACGCCATGTTCATTTCTCAAGACCAACTGTATGGTGCGCCATCTGTGATGGCCACCAAAAGATACTACTAATATTATTAATGATCCCGAAATCATGGAAAGCCAGGAAGAGGTCATGTATTCCAAGTTATAACGTGCATATTCATTCTTTTTTCAAGCGCGTAAATTTTAATGTCCTGAAGATACTTTCATAAGCAGAGAGTTTCAGTCCAAATAGTAAAATGTACGCGTACATTCCAGCATAAAGTTCTCGGAGTTCGTAGTCCCGGCATGCCTGGATGTTGGTGCTCCAGGTGATTACGAGCGGGCACTCGCCTCAGGGTGGGGGGCCACCAAGAACAGGGGCTCCAACGCCGACATGCTACAGAAGGTGAGATTGAATTGAGATTTATTTTAGTTGGAGGCTTCTATATTTTGTGATTCTGAAAATGCGTTTGAGTTTTCTCGTCATTTAGACGAGAAACGATCGTATGTTTTTCGAAACGCAATTATTCAAAAAATATTTGGCAATTTTAGTGGCATTTTGTACAATTTCGTTCAGTTTACGTCCACAAATGAAAGGATTATTGAGACATTAGTAAATCATGTATTTTCTCGTTTTTTCGCCAGTTATAATATAAGGCCAACGTTTTACTCAAGACCCTGACATATCTTTCTTTGACGACTTATGCAAATTAAAAAAAAAAACAAACCCTACGTAACTGGATAGAACTTTCGACTTGACTAATGGCAAATGCAAACGCTAACGCCAAAAGCTAAGGAGGAACGGTCGGAGGGGGAAGGCGCGCTTTTCGAGGGTTCCCTCCAATCATTAAACTAAAAATGTGTAATATAATGTAAAAATATACAATTTGTAAATTAAATAAAGTGTAAATGTTATTTAGTTGTGTGTAAATGTGGTTTAGTCAACAAACTATACTAATGAAAGACTATTGTAGTGTTTTATCACGACAGAAGAGGCAGAGGCCTAAACAACAAAAGAAAATTGAAGACGAAACTAGAAAAAGACAGGAATTAATACGAAGATATGTGTTTATTACATAATATAAAATTTAGAGGTAAAATAAAGAATAATAAAAATACTTTTTGCATTGTCGTAGAAGTTTTGGCGCCAACATGAAAGAAAATGATTTTGGTGTTCAGAATTTTAGTTATATAATTTGTGTGAAAATAATGTGATAAAGAAACAAGGATGTGACGTACTATAGAATAAATTAACGAAGAAACATAATGTGTAAACTTCAAAATAATTAAAACTAAAGACGTATTGAAGGACTCAGACAACTTTTGTCTTAGTGAAGTAAATGACTTAAAAAAGGGAAGACAATATGGTCAGAAACTGAAGAAATGAATTTAAAATTTTAATATGAAACAGAATTTATTATTACGGAAGACGTGGCAGCATGGCCTAAAGTGACCAATGACTGTATAAAAAACAATTAATATGGAAGACATAATATAACTAATGAAGAAATAATTAATACGGAAGACGTGGCAGCATGGCCTAAAGGTATTAGCCGGCCCCTGAATGGGGCAAATAAACTCAAAAAAAAAATGCGAGATCTAGAAAAAAAAACTGGGGTTGGCGGGAACGGTCGGAGGGGGAAGGCGCGCTTTTCGAGGGTTCCCTCCAATCTTAAAGTTAAAAATGTGTAATGTAGTGTCAAAATGTATAATTTGTAAATTAATTAAAGTGTATATATTACTTAGTTGTGTGTAAATGTGATTTAGTAAATAAACTTTAATAGTGAAAGACTATTGTAGTATTTTATCACGACAGAAGAGGCAGAGGCCTGAACAAGAAATAAAATTGAAGACGAAACTAGAAAAAGACCCGAAATATTAAGATATGGGTTTATTACATTAAAAAAGACTAGTATAAAACATAGAGGTAAAAAAAAGAATAATACAGATACTTTTTGCACTGTTGTAGAAGTTTTGGCGCCAACATGAAAGAAGATGATTTTGGTGCTCAGAATTTTAGTTTCATAATTTATGTGAAAATAATCGTAATTCAAGGATGTGACGTACTATAAAATAAATTAACGGAGAAACATAATATGTAAACTTCAAGAAATTAAAACTAAAGACGTATTGAAGGACTCAAATAACTAAGACAACTTAGTGAAGGAAATAACTTTTAAAAAGGGGAAGACAATATGTTAAGAAACTAAAGAAATGAATTTAAAATTTTAATATGAAAAAGAATATATTATTACGGAAGACATGGCAGCATGGCCTTAAGGTCTTAGCCGGCCCCACAAAGGTTCAAATTAACTTAAAAAAAATTGGGTTGGCGGGAACGGTCGGAAAGGGAAGGCGCGCTTTTCGAGGGTTTATGGATTTGTTACATAGTATAAGACTAATATAAAGTATAAAGCTAAAAAAATAATATTAAAAATACTTTATGTACTGACGTAGAAGTTTTGGCGCCAACATGAAAGAAGATGATTTTGGTGTTCAGAATTTTGGTTTTATAATTTGTGTGAAAATAATCGTAATTCAAAGATGTGACGTACTATAAAACAAATTAACAAATATGTAAACTTCAAGAAATTAAAACTAAAGACGTATTGAAGAACTGAAATAACCTTTGTATTAGTGAATACACCCCAATCGAAATAACTTTTAAAAAGCGGAAGACAATATGTTCAGAAACAGAAGAAATGACTTTAAAATTTTAATACTAAAAAGAATTTTCTATTACGGAAGACATGGCAGCATGGCCGAAAGGTCTTAGCCGGCTCCAGAAAGGGGCAAATTAACCTAAAAAAAATGCGAGGTTTTGGCGCCATCGTAAATAAAGATGGTCGTCATTTTTTTCACAATTATTGAATTTAGTGTAAATTATGAGTAAAATTAGTTAATTTAGGTGGGAATTAGTTTAATTTTGTTCAGTGAAAGTGCACAAAAAAAAATCGTAAGGAAATTAGTGTATCGGGAATTTCCTCGCTGCCGCCAAACCTCCGAAAGTGAGCTTGTGTTTACACACCTTTAGGTGACCACCGCTTTTCTCAAGACCCTGACGTGACTTTATAAATAGTGACTAATGACTGTATAAGAATTAATTGATAAGGAAGACATGTGACTAATAACTGTATAAGAATTAATTAATACGGAAGACGTTGCAGCATGGCCTAAAGGTCTTAGCCGGCCCCAGAAAGGGGCAAAACAACCTAAAAATTTAAAAAAAAAAGAAAATAAATTTAAATTTTACTTTTTAAAGATACAATAATATTTAAATTTCCTCAAATTGTATCCGGCCTTCATAAGTATTATCGAAATCTTTCCTACCAAATAAACGAGTCACTACGTTCGTGCCAGTGACTAGGTAGGTTAGATGAGTTTTTACAGATTCGTCTGTATTGCTACCACCACAACTAGTCCTGCTTACCGCACGAAAAGGTGTATTAACTTTGGTGTCTACTACACCAGGAAAACTGAATTTTGTTTGATCTATATATTAATACGTGACGCCACAACTTTGTACCCTTTTTACGAAAATTGCGCGGATTGTGAGGAGCATACAATTTGGATCACTTATAGTTTATGTGTAGGAACAGTGCAGTGCTAAGTGCAGAACGCTAATATTTTTCAATAACGGTGCTTATAAAGAACATTAAATCAATAAATAAAATATTAACCACACTACTATGCATTTGACACACACAAACAAATATATTGATGATAACGACGAAAGATTACAGATGGCGCGCTAAAAAGTTTGGAAACAAAGTTGGTCTTGAAAAATAAAGATGGCGTTCTTACCAACAAGATATTAAAATGTATTATGGTCGAATTTCGACCAATGGGCGACCACTAGTATAAATAAATAGACATTCAACCATGGACAAATCACACAAATTGAATCTAACCCCAAAGTAAATAAATTATATGCTTGTGTTATGGGTGTCAGTCAACGATACTAATACATAGAAATACTTAAACAGATACCAGAATAAATTTATTAAACAATCAGACTAGGAAATGCAGAAGTGTAAATGTGCATCACACATATGCCTGTCTCCGTCGGGAATCGAACCCGAACCTCGCGCTTAGTCAGTGGAGTGGGAGTGTTCGCAAGCCCCTTAACCAACGAGTCAATACCAAATAATATTATAATAAAATCAATAATCACTACATAATATAAAACAATGTCTCTGTCCCTATATCCCTTTGTATGCTTAAATTTTTAAAACTACGCAACGGATTTTGATGCGGTTTTTCTTAATAGATGAAGTGATTGAAAAGAAAGGTATTATGTATATTTTATACCCGTGCGAAGCAGGAGCGGGGGCCGCTAGTAAGTAAGTAACAAAAACGTTTGTTTTTTGCAGGTGATATTGCACCAGTTCACGACAAGTGAATGTGCGACGTTGTTCCCCGAGAATCGTCTGATGAAGCAAGGCTTTGACGAGGAGACACAGATCTGCTACGGGGACAAACAAAGGTCCGCTGATACTTGTCAGGTATGGCATCAACCACTGGCTTAAGCTTAAAACCTGATGGCTTATGGACGCGGCTTATAGCCGCAACTGATATTTTTTATTATAGAAACATGTCCCACAGGAACATTTTTCGAGATAAAAACTATCCTATGTATTAAACCAACCAACCAAACCCTCTATGTGTGTGTCAAATTTCAAGAAAATCAGTTCAACAGATTTTGCGTGAAGAAGTAACAAAAGTACAATCTTTCGCATTTATAATTAGATATTGGAAGGCAAACAAGCAGAGGGATTGGTAAGAAATTCACGCCACCTAAAACACCAAAGTTGGTAAAGGTGCGTTGCCAACCTAAAATTGGGATGTTAGCATAATATTTATTATTTCAGGGAGACAGTGGGGGTCCTCTACAGATAAAAAGTAAGCAGATCAACTGCATGTACACGTTGATAGGTGTGACGTCATTTGGCAGAGCCTGTGGGTATATCGGGGAGCCCGGGATCTACACCCGGATCAGGCATTATGTGCCCTGGATTGAAAAAAAAGTTTGGCCTTGATTAATAAAAGGATTTTTTAAGATTTCAACCTTTATTTTATTCGTAACATTTTAAAACCCTGACCGGAAAAAAGGGGTGTTATAAGTTTTACGTGTGTTTGTCTGTCTGTCAGTCTGTGGTGTCATAACTTTTGATGGATTGGCTGATTTGGATGTGATTTTTTTGTTTGAAAGCTGACGCGACCATCTCGGGGTTGGGAGGTATGTTGAACATTTTTAATTTTAATGTTATATAGTGTTAAAATGCAGACAGATTGAATATCGTAAAAAAACACGTCACGTATAGACAATAAATATAGTAGGTTATTTTAATTCGGACATGTTTCCCGTGTTTGGGTTATATTTTCACAATTTATAAAGAAAGGAAAAAACTGTTAAGATTTACATACAACATTTGAAAGTTAAGCTTTAAATAGGCTAAGCGTCACTAACACTGTGACATCTGACTAGGTGGTAGAGTTTCGCGATGACTCGCTCGGATTGGTACCACCGCCTTAGCCATAACGTCATGACGTGTTCCGGTTCGGAGGGTAAGGCAGACGGTAAACTTACGTTTGCTCGAGGCCTAACATCTCGGCCTCAGGTTGGCAACGCACCAGTACCACCTTTGGTGTCTCTAGGCGGCGTGAATTTTTTATCATCAGTCTGCTTGTTTGCCTTCCAATATCATAATAAAAAAGTTATGGAGACAATTGAAAGTTATGGATACTTTTAGATATATGGTGTAAATTCCATCTGCATGATGAGTCAATTTAACTTAAAAGAACTTTGTAGCTCTGAGGCATAAATATAGACGAAATCGATAAGAAAGAGATCAAAAAAGTTTCACAGGATTAGAACCCTTAGCAGCGCAAATGCTTTTTTTTTTAATTATTATTACTATGAAATTTCTTATTGTACACAAAAAAATCAAAACATAATGTAAAATTATACAAAAACGAACTTATCTCTAAAAGATATATTTTCTTCCAGCAAACCCAAAACGAGAATGTATAAAAGAAATGTAGAACATACAGTGTAACATACAGTGTGTACATAATAAATTTCTGAAAATTTTAATTAGTGAAAATAAGAGATTTCTCTAAACAAACTCCAATTATTATTATAAAATAATTCAAACAGCTGTAAAGAGCCTTATTATAAGGCTTATTTAACAACTGTTGTACTGGGCTTCCGCAAAGTAACGCCTGATTCAATAAAATACTTCAAACTTTAACCGTCTTACCACAAAAAAATAAACACTCGTTGAACTCGCATTTTACCAAACCGTGTCTGAAATTGGATTCTCGAACACGTCATCATTCGCTAACACTTCCTCACGTTTAGCATTTTAATTGGTCAATTTTAAACAGTAGTTAGCTAAACAGGCATTCAAATTGTTTTTTGTGATTAGGCGGTAATTGTGTGGTCCGAATATATAAAACGTTAAATAAAACATTCTAAATCTATGTCAATAACAGAATCAAAGCAAAAAATAATTAATGATGAGTTTTGGCGCCTTTTTTTTTAGTTTTGTGTTCGTATTAAGCGAAGTACGTCAATTTTAGTGCATAGTATCGTGTAGGTATTTCCTCATTGCAGCCTAATTTCATTAAGTGAGCTTGAGTAATGAGGCCACTGCTTTACTCAAGACCCGACATGACTTTAATTGACGACTTGTGACTAATTTTGAATAATTGAAACCCGATTTTGATAATTCGGTTAACTTGATACAAATTTCTACTTGACGAATGGCAAAGTACTAACGTGAAGGCCAAAACCTCAAGAAAGATCTTGCTGCATATGATAAATAATATATTAAATGAAAAAGAAAATTTCCCACAAGATTAGAAATAAATAAAACCCCAAAATATTTTTTAATACAAATATGCTTTGCCAGCTATAAAAATACAAAGAAATTCATACTTTAAATGTTCTCGTAATATCTCTGTTATCGTACTATCAAAAATATAGTCTTAGGTACAACAGAAATACTATGATTATGACACTTTTTTTTGTTTTTGATGTAAATGGAAGGCAAATAAACAATTGATTCTATTGATCTCAAGAAATCCACGTTGCTTAAAGACATCAAGAGTGCATTACCAACCTAAGACTGCATTTGTTGCGCCTTTGTAAAAGTTAATTCCGTTTCTCTACGCTCAAGACAATTTTGCACAAAACATTATTAATAACTAAAATTTTAACATTATCTGTATGTTAGCAAGGACACCAAAGAGTATATAAATACTACGTAATAAGAGGCGAATTGTATGAAATTTGCCATAAGTGACACTTGACATAACATGGTGAAAAGGTATAGCCCGGATAATTTATAAGTAAGTCTAAAGGCGTTTAGATATAAGGCATATAGTGTCATATGATTTAGGTGAATAAGAAACATAGCAAACTTATTTTTTTTATTTTTTATGAATGATGCGATAAACTGAAGGACACCTCAATTGGTTAGAAACATCGATAGCGTAAATATCGAAGGATGCGAGTTCGAATCCCATCAATATTGTTAATTCTTCTTTCTATTTAACCATATTGATTACGGCTCTTAGGGATGTGGGTTTGAATCCAGTTGGCGAAATGTGTTACATCGGTGTAAACCCCAGTAGTCTTGTCGCTGTTGTAGAGGGCTACTCCATATAAGAAGTATCTCGGTTGGTTTCCAGACTGAAAATGACAAAATAGCATAAGATAATACCACTAAAAATTAAAAAGCATCTAAAAAACTTTAAAGCCGGAAGGTCTGGCGGCATTGAGAGAATAGAGCAGTTTTTTCGTAAATTTTGAAATTCATGATGATAAATATTAAATAACTAGCTGTTGCCTGCGGCATTCTCCACGTGGTTGGGTCCCATAGGAACATTTTTTCGGGGATAAAACTATCCTATGTTTTAATCCAAGTTACCCTACATGTGTGTTCGAAATTTCATGAAAACCGGTTCAGCAGTTTATATGTGAAGAAGTAACAAAAAACAAACAATCAAACTTTCGCATTTATGTTTTACATTATAATTATATTTTTACATAAATAAGATAGGATAAATTTTGGTGGAATTTTAGTACGATTTTGCTTAAAGTGCAAAAGTAATGTATTTATGAAGAAATTGGTGTGTCGTGTGTTTTCTCGTCGCCCTAAAATCTCATTAAAGTTGCTTTAAAAACCCAAGACATTGAAAGTAGAAGAAGTCAGAGGACTTGTGACGCCATCGCCATTCACAATTATTGAGTTTCGTGTTTATATTGAGTGAAATTAGTCAATTTTGATGGCATTTTGTTAAGTAAAAGTGTACAAATGAAATAATCATGAAACGTATCGTGTATTTCCCCGTTGTCACCAAACCTCACTATATGAGCTTGAGTAATCAGGCCACCGCTTTACCTAAGACCCTGACATGATTTATTGACGTCTTATGACTAAATATGACTCAATCCCGATTTTCGCAAATTTGATGCAAATTTCTACTTGACTAATGGCAAAATGCTAACGAATGCCAAAACAAAGAAAGAAAGAAGACAGGCAGATTTAATAATCTGTGACTTGGCATAGAGATGTGTTGTAGTTTTTTTATGTATTGTCTAAATACCTCATCCAAACAAAACAGCCCGCTGCCATGTTGTGGGGAGTAGTCATTCGGTGGTGCCAGCGCACACAATAGGCTAGGATCCAGGGATGTAGCACACGAGGACGGCTGGACGAGCACTGTGTTTATCTGAAATAGTTTAGGTTATATACCTATACTAGCTGACCCAGGAAACTTCATATCGCTTGACATTAATGCTTTGACAGTAGCGCAGTCTGTCGGATCCAATGTGAAACATTCCAAAATCAACAACTACTTATTATTAAAAAAATAATTAAAAAACATTATCCAAGAGACCAAATTGTGAATCTAAACCATTCTTGAATTCCCTTGAACACACACAAAAAGTTTCATCGATATCGGTCCAGTCGTCTAGAAGGAGTTCAGTGACAAACACACGAACACAAGAATTATATATATTCAGATAATAAACTCAGTATCGATATTAGCACTATCAACGCCCTGGGCGAAATTTATACAGCCTTTAAATACCTTGTTTTCCTTGACCAACACAACACAAATGGAATTGGCATCCATCCTTTTGGACATGGGGATTCATTTTGAATACATAGATGAATAAATTTAGTATGTATATTAAAGTTGAATCGAACATTTTAAATAATACCTAAAATGACATATTTCCAATTTCCAATCCTATAGATGTCGATGGTAAAATTCTGGTATCATGCCCATATCCCGAAATATGTAGGCAAAGGCACAACCAGGGCACCCGCGACTAGCCGAAGATACTAAGTCCCATAATGTTATAGGTGGCAAGCCTATCGCCAGCCGGACACATATCCAATCCCGGGCAACGTTACTTCTTTTAGAAAATTGAACACATTTTGTATTTGTTGCCCGACCCGGGGTTAAATTCAGGACCTCAAAAAGTCAAGTCCGACGACGGACCGCTACATCACAGAGGCGATGATTCTGATACATACATATTTCATATCGGCGGATACTGCGACACACGGGGTGGCGAGATGAGGAGGATCTAGCGACAGACAGACAGGCTTCACCCACCTCAGACCAGACCCTAGCTGCTTCACGCTGAGGATGGCTATATTGTTCTCCTGTGTATCTGAAAAATTTGGAAAACTTTTTATTGTGTAACAGGACTTATGACCCGACTAAGTATATTTTAATTTCTATCAAATATGTATGTAAAACTGCAAGTAGAATGTCGATAAAATTTATGTGGGTCCCACATTTATATGTGTACTAGCTGACCCAGCAATTTTCGTAGGTATCGCTTGACATTAATGCTTCGATAGTAGCGCAGTCTGTCGGATCAAATGTGAAACATTCCAAAACCAACAGCTACTTATTATTTCAAAATTAATTTAAAAAACATTTTCCAGCAGACCAACTTGTGAATCTAAACCATTCTCGAATTCCCTTGAACACACACAAAAAGTTTCATCAATATCGGTCCAGTCGTCTAGCAGGAGTTAAGTGACAAATACACGAACACAAGAATTATATACTTAGTCTGGCCATAAATACTGTTACACTTAAAAATAAAAAAATATTACATTTGAATTTCGAATCTGTCATTTTTATACGATTGTT
>NJDD01005197.1:36375-61730 GCA_002245505.1 Calephelis nemesis | reverse complement strand
ACGAACGCCTGCAGGAACTCTGCCAAAAATGTGTCTGGAACTGATGATTGTTGCCTGCCATCAGCTGTTGCTGTGCTGGTGTCCTTCACCGTAACGTCGCTGGCAGCAGTTTCATCGTCGGAACTACAAACGTAATCGGGGTCCATTTCCTTATCAAGTTGCCGGCAAGGCGCCGCTGGTCTCCTCGGCATCGTATTCGGTGCGTATGCACTTGATAGACGATGCACTTCAAAACGTTTTATGCGTATTTTCTTCGCTTTTAACGATTCGGCCCCACGTTGGGCGCCACTATAACCGGGAGTGTGGTTTTATGGTAGAAATAAAGACGAACAGTTCAATATAACTTTTATCCACACACACGGGTTAAATTACATCAAAAAATCATGGAAAACAGTTGAAACGAGGTAAAGTGGATGCGCGGTCGGCGGACACGGGTCTCGCTCGCGGGTGATCTCAAATGCCACTGCGGCGGCCGGGCTGCGTCTGCGCTCCTTACAACAGTAGGCGGGGCCACTCGGGACAGCGAAGATGTGCGAGTGGTCCCGACGTAAACCTATATTATGCTCGCGCCGGAACAGCTCAGGCGCGCAGGCCGTGAGCACTGACGTTAGCTATTATTGTACCTCGCTACAGATGTTACAAATTATTTATATTTACAATTAAATACCAATTGCTAAAATGTTAACAATGTTGAAGTAAGTATAAAGAATGTTAAATTTCTACACCAGAAAGGTTCTTTCATCACTCACCACTGTCAAAGTTCTCGTGTACCACCACCTGCTCCACTGGCACCGTGGTTGGCCAAGGTCCTGTTTCAAAGGCCACGGAGAGAGATTCCCTGTACTCGTCATACACGCAGGTGGCAGAGGTGATGAGGGTCCTTGCATCATCACCGAACACCGTCGCACCACAAATTGGGGTACTAGGATTGTCTGTACTGAAAATAAATCCCCATTTATGTACGAGTAAAAAATCTTGTTTTTAATAATTAAACGGAGTAAAACTGCAAAAATCGACTCCAACTATTTTATCAGGCACGAAGTCCAAGTCGCGATTCGATCACTCCTTTTTAAAATTGTATTGAATGATTCCGAAATGGTCCCACATAAATTTTATCAAAATCCGACTATGGTGAAATTAATATGAGACCACATCGGGAATATGACCTCGGATTTTCTAAAAAAAAAAAAACATTAAAATCGGTTGACTATTCGCCGACTAATTAAGTAAAAAAACACCAAAATAAAATGAAGAAATCATACAGTCAAATTCACAAACTCCTCCTTTTATAACTCGGTTAAAATTGGATCAATATTTCAGGCCAATAGCGATTCATTCAGGAAGGAAATGAATTCCTATTTCCCTGGTCATCGCCTCACGCCTGAATGGATAGATAAATCTTGTAAATTTTTAGTTTGTTGTCACAATTACTTTCAGGAGAAGATTCATGTGAAAAAACATACAATCTATGTAGAAGCAAAAACTTTGGACTCCTTTTTACGAAAATTGCGCTGACGGAGGAGCATATAAATTTGGCACACTTATAGTTTATGTGTAGGAAAAGTGCAGAACGCTAATATTTTCAATAATAATGCTTATAAAGAACATTAAATCAACAAATAAAACATTACCCACACTACCATGCATTTGACACACACAAACAAATACATTGATGATAACGATAAAAGATCACAGATGGCGCACCATACAGTTTGGAAACAAAGTATCTGGTCTTGAGAAAAGAAGATGACGATCTTATCAACGAGATATTAAAATTTATTATGGTCGAATTTCGATAAACGGGCTACCACTAGTATTCATAGTTAGGAGAGGACAACGTCCGTCGGCTCTAGTAATTAATCATTAATTTTTTAAATCATGTTTGGACAAATAACAAAAAATGAAACTCAAAAGTAAGGAAACTATGTGTTTGTTTTATATGTGTGATAGTCAACAATACAAACACACAGATTTACTTAAACAGATACCGGAAATTTGATTAAAGCTCGGTTCATATAATCAATCCGTTAGTAGGTGTAACAATTAGTAGTTTTCCTAAAAGTAACGAAGCGTCACACAAAATATTTCGGGTTAACAGTCGATAACGAACCTCCGTAGTTAGATTTTTATGTATTCGTACAAAAAACTACTAATCGTGAGCAAAACGACTCGTTTCAACACAAATAAACCGTGCAAAAGACACCCATGCTCAGAAATAGTGATCAATATTCCAAATGCAAAGGATATCGATATATCGTCGGTCCGAGACGTTACTGGAACATCTCAAAAAAATTAGTTTTTTGTTAACTGCACCAATCGATGACACGACAAACAATCTTTGTAGATCATTAACGGAATATCTCAAATACGAATTCAGTTCTGAGCTAATTGACATAAACGGTTATAGCTCCGATCAGCACTTTTAGTTACGTATTAGGTTATTTCGAAATGTTCCTAAGTAGCCCTGTAATCAAGGATTTCACCAAGTACATTTCTAAATGTTTCAATAATTCTCCGAAACTACTAACTGATATATTTGGAAATATGCCACTTTATTTCTTGACTAATCGATTTTGGAATGGAACATTTCAAAATATGCCACTACAACTTTATAAAGCATTTCGTTTAAAGAATTCGTTATTGGAACATTTCTAAATATTTCAGTAGCGTATTTAATTTGCAATAAATTTTATCGGTCATTAATGGAACATTTCATAAAATAGCTAATATTTTGAAAACCAGTCATCAAAAACAAATTCATTATAAATTAATTTGGAAGTAATGAAGTTCACTATAAACATACAAAAATTCAATATCAAGTTAGTTCAAATTTCTTTTTTATCACGAATTTATGACTTTTAAAAATCTTTATTATCTCATAGCTCGAAAGTGCAAATTTTGAGATGTTCCAATAACGTCTCGGACCGACGATATTAGGATTACCTAATATCCTACGTCTTCCAAGGTCTGATCCATTTCTGTCCTAAAATTAATTCAAATCAGTTTAGTAGTTTTGTCATGAAAACGGAACTAGCAAACATATATACCTAACATTTAAATTAAAGGGGTATGGTTTAAGGAAAGGAAGAAGGGGTTTGGTTTGTTCCCTTCAAAGTCTATTATCTGAAATCTCTCCTTTTCTTCACCTTACCTGTAAACCCAAGCCATCCACGGATATTCTCCTTGAAGCACGGACCGGGCAGAGGTTCTCAAACTTCTCGGATAGCCCCCCGGATTATTAACACCACAATTCATTCTATTTCTGCAAAATTGTTACAGTCATAAAAAATAAATTCCGCATTTATAGTTAGCTAAATATCTTCTTATTTTCGTTAATTTAAAAAATTGTTAAACCGGATCTACTTCATGTATGTTGGAAATACGTTTGGTGAATTTTTTATGATAATGGAAGGCAAACAAGTAGGCGGATTTCCTGGTGGTAAGAAATTCACGCCACCTAGAGACACCAAAGGTGGTAGTGGTGCGTTGCCAACCTGAGAACCTGAAAGCTCTACCAACTAATAGGATGTCACGATGTTAGTGACGGAAAGCCTATGTTCGCCTTTTACGAGCTACCTGGCAGGAAGGCAGATGGTCTATTCTGCAAAGAAGCCTGGACCAACACGGGGAGATAGGACGAAAATTATAGCAGTTAACAAGTCTTAAAGCAATCCTAAATCTTAGAACCCAAATTTTTTAGCAGGCGTTTTTGCTGCAATTTATAAATAACACTTGCAGCATATTTTTCTCATTAACTAGCATAATTTGCTCATTCTCTATTCGCCGTGATAAAAGGTAATCATATACAAAAAAGAAATAATAGTGTTTTTCATAAATTGAGAATGGAACTGATTATCTAGAATGAAATTCCACAAAAGCGGCGACGGTAAGATGTATATAGACTAGTATATTTTGGACTTCGCCAAATTCAATTCAATCCACGGATTTTAGCAATTTAAAAAGGTACACAAGAAGTTAAGTTTCTAATTTTTTTAGCAGAGCTGAAAAACACGTCTATATCTAGGTATTAAAGTTCAGAAGAAAGTAAGAAAATTAAAGTTCAACTAAACTAACGTAACTTAACGAATATAAGAATCTAATCTCTTCTCTATCTAAGTCAAAATGGACCGACAAGGATATATGGTACCCACCACAGAGATTGACACCAATCATTTCCAGTTTCTGATAAGTATGAAAACTTACCTATAACTTAGCGAGCCTTGCGAAATACAACATACTTCAGTTGTTTCACATCGGTCATCGATCAATCTGTAACATAAAATTAATGAAGAAAAGATTGTCTCAATATTATAAAAGTAAGCAATCTGTGTAATAAACAATTATACAAGTAAATAAAATAAAAGCGTCTTTTTTATGATATTGGAAGGCAAACAAGCAGACGGATTTCCTAATTGTAAGAAATTCACGTCTCCTAGAAACACCAAAGTTGGTAATGGTGCGTTGCCAACCTGAGGCCGGGATATTAGGCCTCAAGCCGTAGCAAGCCGTCAGCAAGTAAGTTTAGTTTACGAGCTGTCTGGCAGGAATGCAGATAGTCAATTCTGCAAAGGAGCCCGGACTAGCAAGGGGAAAAATAATCTTAAAATTTCGGCTTTGTGCTACATTCATATATATGGGACATGCATGCATATTATGGGACATACATGCACATAATTATTGGGACATAATAATATATAACAGTTTTGTTTGTCTGTTTGTTTGTTTGTTGCGGCTAAACTCTAAAATGGCAAGAAGCTGATTTAATAAGGAGTAACTTGGGCTATTTTAGAAAAACTTAAGTGAATTTAATTAAATAACTTTTCACTATTTTTTTGTAATTATAAAACCCCGTGTACATACTGTTAGAAACATTAATTGTCATAATGGCAACACCGCTGTCACTACGAGTTGATACCTATAAATATAAGTGATCCATATCGGAGGCGGCCATTACGTGTTGGATCGTGAAGCAAGAACTTAGAAGAACGGCCTTACAGACTGGGGCCTTAGGACTAAGGGCCTAACATTTGTGTAATGTGTAACACAGTGTCTAATTAAGTGTGTTAAGGTAAGCCTAAAGTGTTCAGTTGGGATAATGTGAGTTGAATATATGTTTTAGATCATAAATATGTTTCATTTTCTGAGTCTTTAACAATATTGAGCAAAATTAAGCAATGTCGTGTAATTTTGTTGTCATTTAGTTATGATGCATAAGTCAGGTGTTCATTAGTGTATAATTCGTTGATCAACGTTCTATAGGGTCAAGATGAAAAATAATGTTCAAGTTTCGTGGATATAACAGCATGCTCTATAAACTTATAAGCCCACATAGAAGATTGGCAAGTATACCCTGGCATAACTTCTTATGGGTTAGTTTTACTTACTTAAGTTCAGTTTTGCGGAACCAATCCTACTGCAAAATTAATCAAACTAGACTAAATGGCAAAAGCGCACTGCCAAGCCAACAATAAAAAAACGAAAAAAGTAATACTGCACCTGGTCATGCAACCACTATCGTAAAGGTTGTATTAGAAACAACCACCACACCACTTACTTGATAGAACGTATGACATCTCCTCGTGATCTATGCATATCCACCGTCAGTTCGTCGCAGGTGTAGCAGTCGTAGCAATCTTGCAAGACACCTTGTATGTCGCTGCATCTTATTGAGTCCAAAGTTTGATTACCCACTATAAAATATAAACAATATAATATTATTAAGACATTTAATTTTATTTATCAATTCTAACTAATCCTTATGTTTTATTGCAAACTAAACAATACCCAATGAAAGTTTTTTTTTTCGGTGGAACCATTCGTATGATGAAATGATCCATTTTTTGTTTAGGTTTAAACATAATACCACCATAATGTCTCAGCTAACTATAAACAAAATCAGTACCTAAATCAGTTTAGAAATTAGTCAGAATATTTAAACAGAAAAAAAAACTCTCAATAGTTCTTATAAGGTTAGTTAATTAGATCGTAGAAGGCTTTCAATTTGCAGACGCCAGAATACATTGTCGTCTTTTTTTTTAGTGACTAATTATGTTGCTAATCTCGCGATTTTATGCAACTTCACCGAGCTTTAACATTGTCGTCAAAGATTTGTTCAATGAGTAAAACTTACATTCGTGTTCCGAGAAGATGTTTGTCAATTTTTCAGATTTTTGACCATTTGTGTGAGCCAGCAAAATAAAAATCCCAATATATCTGAAATAATTTGTTTAAAATAAATACCGGAATGTATTAATCCTTAACATATATTTAAATTATCAGTTAGCGTAATTGTAAGAGCTATATCTCAGTTTTGTAAACCTAGTATACAAAATCAGTCAAGAGTCATTAATTCGATGATTTATTTCCATTTGTTAGCTAATTTAACATAGATTGGAGATAAAACAAAAAAACTGATTTTCTTAAGTCATCAAATATATGCTGTCAATTGCATTGGAAATATTAAGCCTTGCGTAATTAAGTTTACCGGCTACTCTACTCTCCAAACTGAAACATGCTAATAACGGGCTTTGACAATATGACAGCAGGAAAATCAAAAGTTTTAACACCACATTTGTTTCAGGATTTCATCAACTAGTACGACTGATGTTTAGATGTTAGTCTAAAGCCAGATTATATCACGAGCTGTTCATCTGTCAAGGTCTGATTAATATGGCTTCCACACATATTAAAACATTAGTTGTAAGCATTAGTTTGCATCCATGTGGTACGTAGACTTAATCCAATTTTTTTATGTTTCAAAAAAATGTTTCCACCAAGATTACCATTATGGATGGCGTGATTGGGCGTGATAACAACCGTCTAGATGATTTTTATGTCATTAACATCTAAAAATCTCTACAAATTTTCTAGTCAAAACATTATATAGGCATAAACTCCACTCCTAAAAAAGAACTTCTGTCATTTCCAGTATTGCTTACTTTTTCTAATGTACCGGTCTCTCTTTTAGAGTCTTGTGAAGTCAATTAACCAAGTCAAAATGAGAGAAAAGCCAGTACATTTGAAAGAGTCAGCAATACCTGGAAATGACATCCTTTGTTAGAAGTGTAACCTCCAATTCATGATTCAAACATACACACAATGTGTACGTCAACTTTTGACTATATCAAACTATGCAGATACATGACTCTATTACTAATTTGTATGGGGATAAATTTAAAGTATGCGTACCTCAAAAACATTGTCAGTTAAAATATGGTGATCTGCAACAACAAACGTGTTAATTATGGTCTTTAATTTCTGTACTTAAGTTTTTATAGCCTAATTAGATTAGCCGAATTAGCCTTGCGTTTGATAGAGTTAAGAACGTATGAGAGATTTAAGCTATCTGGAACCCTTTTATTATCATGCTGCTAAACATGAATCTCCTATGACACCAGAAAGGTGTGCCCTTTGTAATTTTTATCTATATAAAAGGGGCGTCATGAATGTGTCATGTAACACTATCATGACTCATAAGTGCATTAAGTAAGTTGCATGATAAAATACTTATCAATATGCGATAAATATGACTTAAGTCAGTTAAAAAATATAATTCTACTAATACGGTTGGCCATTAAGATCACAAAGGTGGCTTCAAAATCTATCATCTTATATATAAAATTCTCGTGCCACAATGTTCGTTCCCGCACTCCTCCGAAACGGCTTTAGAGATTCTCATGATATTTTGTGAGCATATTCAGTAGGTCTGAGAATCGGAAAACATCTACTTTTCATACCCCTAAGTGACAAGGGTGACTCGTCTCAGTTTTTTTACTACAACCACATTAAAAAAGTAGCAGAAGAACGTCTGCCGGGTCAGATAGTCTTATATATAAAATTATCGTGTTACAATGTTCGTTCCTGTATTCCCCTGAAATGGCTTGATCGATTCTCATGAAATTTTGTGAGCATATTCAGTACAGTTCATACCCCTAAGTGACAAAGAAGACAACTTTTGTTTACCCCATTTTTTTACTAAAATCACATTAAAATTAATTAGCAGAACAACGTCTGCCCGGTCAAGTAGTAGAATATAGAATTTGCTTTGGTAAATGCGTCTCGTACTAGACTTAGTTGCAGCCATTTGAATAGATAAAAAATATCCAAAATTCTTTTCTCTTGTCACAAAAACATTGTAATCAGATAAAAAACTGCACGTATGAATTTTCCTTAAAATATTTTCCTCATATCGAAACTTTTACCTTTACAACAAGTTATTTATATTTCACAGTCTATTAAAAATATACTAGCTTATACGAGTAGTTTTGCCATGTAGTACAAGCACAAGGACTCTTTTAGATAGCAAAGATGTCATAGGTGTAACACTGTTCCGTCGCGATTGGTTAGGCTTGATGTGCAAATCTATCTTTTGTCCTAATTTTGGACTGGAACATTACAGTATTAAACAGTGTCATTTTGGTGTCAGGAAAAGTAAGGCAATGGTGAAAGGGTAAGATAAGTCCAGGTAATCAGTGATCTTGACGGTTTGGCTTAACAACGTGTCCACTTACAGCTTAAGTAGACAAATAGCGACCTTTTCGTGCTATATAAATAAATTTAATTGAAGGACAATTTAAATAAATAAGATCCAAGATGTAAAAATTGTCAACCCGTAGTTAAAAGTCAAAGTGATTTGAGACAAATTTCACGACAATGACAAAATATTGATGATAAGCTTGAGTGCTGTTGTAATAAGAGTGCATGTAGCCTCAAGAATCTGATACTTTATTACCAATTTTAAACTAACCAAATGAATGAGTTCGAAGTTAAAAAATAAATAATTTAAGAAATCGGGAGATGAAAAAAATGTTTGAGAACCACTATTCTATTAGGTATATTGTTTAATAAGCTGTTTACTAAAATGAGTTAAAACTTTATGTATAGATTAAAAATGATGGAAGCAATAATAAATCAATTACAGAATTGAGATTTTGATAGCAAAATAAAAAAACGGAAAACTTTTATTACTTACTGACATACCTATACTATTTGCGGTATAAGCAGATCTTAACTAAAACCAACCTTAATATTGACAACATAAGTGAATGTAGTATTGAACACAAAAACAAACAGGAAAATTATCATAAAAATCTTAATAAAGAACAACGTGTGTTTTGGTTAGGTGGTTATTGGTTACTGAAGATACAAATGTCTGAATAACCGGTAAAAAGTTAATAACTTGATTGTTTGCGAGGACGATTTAATAGTAGTTGGGGCAAGTTTTTATTTCATATTATAATATACTAGTAGTTTCGCCTTCGTAACTTGGCTTTTACTGCACCGATTTGACGAAAAATAGCCTATGTCACTCAGAAATAATGTAGCCTTCTAAAGGTGAAAGAATTTTTGAAATTGGTCCAGTAGTTTCGGAGCCTATTCATTTCAAACAAAAAAAAAAACAAATATACTAGACGACGAAATAGACTAGACGACGGCAAACTTCGTACCTATCGCTAGAACTAAACAGCTTTTAAAAGCTTGTATGGATTAAATGATTGTTTTTCCTATTTTCCAGGTCTTTCTCTTTATAAGAACCAAAGAGTATAAGAACCTTCTCCTGACAATAACCAACACAAAAAAATAACAAAATTGGTCAATCCGTTCAAGCGTGATGGGGTGACTATTCGAAATGGGGATTCATTTTTTACAGATATATTGATTTATACAAATGAGTCTATTTAAAATGTGTCCAGTCAATAGAAAGCTTTTTATACGTTGTTTAATATAATTTTATTTATTATGTCTGTACATCTTTTGCCTAAGCTGACAGTTTTTAATGGTACTGAAAGGCAAACAAGCTGGCGAATTTCCACATGGTAAGAAATTCAAGCCTCGAGCAGAAGGTAAGTATACTGGCGATCTTACCCTCTGAACCGGAACACGTCATCGGCAAGCATTGACGTTATGGCGGTGGGAATAGATAAGGCGGTGGTACCAATTCGGACGAATAGGTGCGAAACTCTACCACATTTTAGGAACTTCCTACGAACTGCCTCCCAGGAAAGCAGATGGTCTATTCTGCAAAGGAGCCCGGACAGGACAGGACATAGGTAACAAACCTACACATATCTTTCCCTACCTAACCATGGCTTCCGCTTTTTACAGTAGGGTTACCTACTCTTGTATCTCAATATCACGCGAATTGGAAATTTAAATCGTATATGTCATAGCTGATTATTAACATTAAGTTAGAAATAAATTCAACGAATCCGATAATATAATTTATTGTTTACTATGAACTAAATGTTTATAATTCACCAGTGTTGTGTTTAAGAGTACCTAACCCTACAGGTGCTATTAAACTATTACCCTATTTTTTTACTTTACAATGTTGAGTTGGCCCCAACTACCAACTAGTGGGAAATAAATCGGAATTCATAGTTTCTCTTAATTTAGTAATTAAGCTTTACCACGGGAACCCGTTTAGATATCGGGACAAAAAGTGGTTACACAGCCTATCTTTTTACACAGAAAGTATACACAAAATCTCTGTTTTGTTATTATAAAGAGTGACAAACGTGCACACTTTCTCATTTATAATATGAGTATGGACTTGTTATTGTTAAAACAAAGTGTAATTTTTTTAAAACACTATAACGCCTGTTTTAAATTATTTAGGAAATTCACTAACTCATAGAATTATCAAAAAAAGTGATAAGGAATCCTTACCTCACGCTCGCGCTATGCTAGTACAAATTCAAATCTTCGGCTTCACCTTCAGCTAGATATTCACCTCCAGCTAAAATAGCTCGTTTGCAATTTTAAAATATGTAAGTACAGAAATGAAGTTATTTATAGGGACTGGCTTATGGCGATTAGCTGCAGACATCTTAGAGGTTCCCACTGTCCACAACGTAAGCCACACCTCCTTAGAGGTCGTGGATATACTAGCACCTAGTACTAGTAGTACTTCTGAAACTGTAGGGATAAATGCAATTTGTAATAAGAGGACTTATTTTACTAATAAATCACATTATTTTAGGCTAAATGCCAAAAAATCACTTAAATTTTGCTATATTTCCTTAATACCTAATAATAAAAGGTGTCTTTTGTGAATATACAATAAGTACCTAATGTAAATTACTGATTGATAATAGTACTAAACATTACATGAAGATTTTTAGTGTGAAACATTTGTGAACTAGGGGAGTTGCCGTATAAAAATATTGGGAACCATTGGTTTTATCTCTATAAAAAATTAAAGGCAAACTGATGATTTGCTTTTAAATATTAATTAGTAAGATCAAATCGATTGACCATAAAGAAGAGACCCCGCGAACTTCATTCACCTGGCGTTCCATTTTTTTTAATGATATTGGAAGGCAAACACGCAGACGGATTTTCCTGATGTTAAGAAATTCACGCCGCCTAGATACACCAAAGGTGGTAATGATGCATTGCCAACCTAAGGCCGGGATGTTAGGCCTCGAGTAAAAGTAAGTTTACCGGCTACCTTACCCTCCGAACCGGAGCACGTCATGACTTTATGGCAGCAGAAATAGGTAAGGCGGAGGAACCAATCAGGATGAGTCGCTGCGAAACTCTACCACTTAGTCATATGTCACGATGTTAGTGACGATAAGCCCATGCTCGCCTTTTACGAGCAGCCTGGCAGGAAGGCAGATGGTCTAATCTGCAAAGAAGCCCGGCCCAACACCGGGAGACTTGGCGTGGAGATAATAAGTATGTACATCTTATATAACATCAGAGATTAGTAAATATTGTAGGTATATTGTATATTGTCTTTGATAATATACATATCTTGCACGTTCAAATGTTTCTTCATTTTCAGATTTCAAGTTATGTGGACAATTCATTCTGTTATTAAATATTATGCCAGTAATTTTAAAACTACAAAAGTTATGACTTGAAAAAAAAAGGCACATTTTTTTGTGAAGGGTCTGCGAACACACGTGTTTCTTGGTGGCAAGAAACAACAACACCATAGATGTTTTATGTGTGCCGCTATCCTGGGACTGGGATGTTAGGACTATTCTGGAAGTCTACCGACTGCCCTCCCTCCAGACTGGATACTAACAGTATTTTAAATTGAATTAACATTATGGCGGTAGGCAAGGCGGTGGATTTCTACTCGGGCAAGGAATCGCACAGCACTCTACCACCAGTACCAGCACCAAGACTGCATATGCTGCAGGTTGCATATGTCACAAAACCAAAATATGGCAGTCACGGTAGTAGTAACAAAAACTGCTTGCTAGATACGCAATTATGAGTTACTTTTTCAAGGTGAAAACATGAATAAAAAGAAAAATATATCCAATTTTTTTATTATTACAAAACCATACGAAGTCATTATTATATATTTATACAATAATTCAGTTATATATATTTGATATCTTATAAATAATATTATACATATAAATTATCAGTTCTTTTGGGTACAAAAAATTTACTATACAACCCTTCTCTAATCCCTTACTATCCTTATATTAAAATATTTTATTAACTACAAGTAATTCATAATAACATCCAATAATAAATAAGTGTATATTTACATTATGGTATTAATACTTTTTATAATAAGGCCAAGTCTAATAGCTTTGTCGGCTAGATCCTAAATCATATAGTAAAACCTCTTTAGTTTAAAAGAAAATTAAAAAAGTAAAAAAAATATGTTAAGTTAAATACTTACAACTTATGTTGGAACTATGGGGCTGCAATTGATTTTTTATTATCGTTTGTATCAGGCTTTAGCAATTTTTAATAAAAGAAAAATGCTAAAACCCAAAACGGTCCAAACTTCCTATTTGCCCCAACATTCTTACCAGTGTTTGAAGTCTTCGCTAAGATACATTCAGTTTGGATAAAATGAAAGAGGTTTAGCTGTCTAGATGTTGAGATAAAAATATAATTAATAATATATATCTTGACATTTGCTAATTATATTCTGTAAGAGATACACTTGAATAAATGCAATAGTGAGCATGAGTTTGTGATTATTACAGGACTTTTTTGTTTTGATAAACATGTTGCAAAAGTGGTGATTCGAAAAAAATAAAAAAAGCATTACAATTCAAGTGTCTTTATGAACCTACAAATACAAGGTAAATAAAAAAAAGAAATAAATCGAGTCGAGTCGATTGAATTACAACTCAATTACAGGCCTCAATTTGCATATAATTATAAAGTTTTGTTTACCAAAACCTGACAGTTTTAGACAAAAATGCCTTGTTATATATCCCTTGTAATTTTAAGTAGCATTTTAAACAATTTACAATCCATTGATATTGCATAACAAACATATAAATATACACTTATTTTAATTAAACGAACATTATAATAAATCACAATATAGACTCGTTTTCTCATTATAACATTAAATTCATTATTTTAATGATACTCAGCAATTTTGCTAAATACAAAATTGTAGCAACTAAGATGTTATTAAATTAAAATAATGTGAATTATTATTATTATATATATTGTTGGTCTAGAGTCTAGACTATAATATTAAGTTATATTAATATTATATTACCTTTAGTTTAGTTTCAATAACTTTGTTAATAAATTTTCATCATTGTACCTACTGGATTATGAAAAATTTAAAACCATATTGGCATAAACAATAGTTAGCAAAATGATATTAACTTACAATTATTTATTTGCTAACGATAATGTTTCATTTCATTGCACATTTGGAATGTATTTTTAAACATTTATAAAGTTAAAACAGGTTAACAGTTGTAATGTTTTAAGTTGATACAGCAAAGTCAAAGTTCAATTTAATGTTTTTTTTTTTGTGTTGTTCACATTCATAGTAAATAATTTCCAGGAAAAATCTAAACCAACAATATATAAACATTTTATACAAATAATCATTTACACATCAACCATCCATTATTATTCTATTATTTGATAATAATAAACGTTAATTCGAAACATATCCAGTCTTTTCATGCTATTAACTATTTAACAATTCCATAGTGTTATCAAAAACCACATTAATTCAAAACCTAGGACGTGTATTACATTTATTATTTTTTTTGTTTCTAATAGGTACATGCCAGTTGCAGTAGATCAAAACATAATAACTCTCGATCAATTTCGTTTCAAAGTTATACATAGATGAATACTTAAAAAAGATATTTTTGGTTATAATATAAAAAGTTTAGAGATTTCATAAAAATAGTTAATATTAATCAGTTCTTGAAGTACGTATACTGTACTGTGTTGAAGAAAAATAGGTCGTTATTAATTACGAGTATTTAGATATTCGTTTTGACCTTTACAATAAATAATAATATTTGAGTGTTTAAACATTAAACCGGTTCTACACTAGATTATATATGTATATCACACAGATTATTTATAGCATTAATATATAAATAAAAATAACAAACAATAACCACAATGTTAGAAATAATAATAAATAATATTTGTTCAATTAATTTATTGGCTTCATGATTATACTTCATATTAATCTACATATCTTACATATTACAACACAGATTACCGAGTGTCAATATTTTTCGATGCTGTCATTTGTACATATAAAATCTGTCCGTGTCTTTATAACACAAACAAATCTAAAATAATAGTATCTTATAGGGAAAATGGGTTAGTGGACTATCTCGTTTTAGTTACATTTGTTTGTATTTTCAAAATTCAAAAATCATAATGGCAAGTGAGTCTATAAATATTATTCACTATTGCCTATTTTTACTGATTTTTTTCAATTATATTACTTTTTATATTATTATTTGCTGTCTTATTTTCCTATTAGTATTTTTACCTTTTCCACCTACCTACCTACCATCACCTTTGCTTGTAATATATTGAAAATATTAAACAATAAATTCAAAAATCTTCTCTAGCCACAAAGGTTAATTCAATACATGTTTATCATTACTTATAATTCAATGTTTTGCCACTAAACGGTCAGCTTGATCATTGATGTTTATTGATAAAAATCAAGGTTTAAAATGTATCCACTTTAAAGAAAATTAAAAATGCTTGTCAAATGCATACATTTCTTCTCTCATAGTAATATTTGTTATGTGCAAAACTCATTATATGTAACTCAAATATGGAATGTTGTATGTTCAATATTGTATTTTAATTTGAGTTTATTGACCTTAATATCCCCGAACAACGAACATATTTTTATACAACCTTATTGACATACAGGTATGTTACCTTGTAAAAACATTAAATATTGGCTAGAAATTATAAGAAACATGTGGTGTTGTAATTCTTTTTAAGAAATATTGAAATCATCTCACACGTGTCGAAATTTATTACTCAGAAAATAAATATCACAAATTTACGAAAGCCAAACTACTCATTTTAGACAGAGAACGTGAGTTTTAATAAAAACTTTTTATGAAAATACAATTTACAATTAGGAAATAAAAACATTTCTCGCGGGTTACACTTTGGTCTTAAAATTTGGTTATATGCACTTCAAAATTTGGGCACTATTATTCTATTTATTTCAACAGTAACAAAACTACTAGTTTTTTTTTTCAATTACAAGGAATCTGCAAAACTTTTACACACTTGCACCTATGCATTTAATTTTCGCACACGCCTGTCATACTCATTGTTTAAAAACAAACATACATATAATATGATAAACTTTTAATATTTCATATTTTTAATATTCATTTCACTAACTACATTAGAACCACAAATATTTAAACTAGCATTGTCGAAATAAACACAGTCAAAACTACTATCTAAGCTACCACTCGCTGAAATATTTAACTTTTTTCTAAATAACAATCGGAATGTTAAAATTGAACAACTATAATCGTCACGAAATCCAACATTGATAATAATTTTTGACCATACAATATTTAATATGGATTGGTTCTTGTACACATTAGATTATTATAGTTTAAATAAGTGATTAGCATCTATTTAAACTATAATAATATAGCGTGTTAGATCGATTCTATTTCAGCTACCTCATCTAGAAAAAACGCTAGAATGATATCAATAAGTAATAAAACATTTCAAAGCAAGCAATACGTGACCGCTTAGTAACTATTTCTCACCGCTCAACATTTATTTACTGCCACTCGAAATAAAATATCTAAATTATCGGCGATGGCAACGCACCAATATTTGCCACAAGTGTTTATTGTCACTGATAAATGCTTATCGACACAGTGTTCACCTTTGTCGGTGGTTTTTAGTATTTATTATTAGAAAGCGATGGCGTACTTGGCATTTGTTTTAAGAGTATTACTTAGATATAGTAGGTATATACGTATAATACTGATTACATTGTATCACTCACAGAATTCTTTTAATTCAGATATTCAGTCAAGTTTACAAAACGGACGTATTATTAAATATAATTTTCCACAAATATACCTTGTTTAAGATCAACGGAGTTAAAATTATATTTCGTTTTCCTAAATATTAGTCAAAAAGCTAAACCATAAGATACTTAAAAAAGTCACGAACAAAAATAGAACTTACGTACAACCAACTGCCTCTCTAACAAAATGCAAGTTTAGGTATTACAATAAAATAATCTACAATTCTGAAGACCAGGTTGAGCAGCAGAGTATGTTCAAAAGTCAACCAAATTATGTTGCGCCAAACATCACTAGAGTAAAAATAGAGACGCGACGACATAAATGATTGTCAACTTGGGCTCATGCAAAGGAAAGTCTTATATTGTATTTCTAGGGCATTAAAAAGCAATCAAGTAGACAAATTACATCCATTTCGTGTAAGCAATTTATAATTTAAACAATAAACATTAGGAAGGTCAACATTCGAGCCTTGGAGTAGCACCAGCTTTCCTAAGTTACGGTTGGGTGTCACTGCTAGCCCGAACTAGCTTCTTTGTCAATTTTAGTTTCAAATACAGATATGACTAATATTAAAACGAATGTTTAAATATTACTCTACACTATAAAAATTAATAGTATTTTCCTAAACCTGATACAAGTGCGTATATATTGTCGTTTATTAAATAGTTATAAGAAGGGTGACTTCAATTTTTAAAAAACGAAGAAAATTTATAAAATTACTTTGTTTTAAGAATATGAAATTTTTTTAATTTTTTTGCTTGATTACGACGTAAATATACAATAATTATTACCGATTAATACTCTTAAATTAGGTGTTATAACGTTTAATATCAGGTCGTAAAAAGTAGGAGGCGCCATCTTAATTTTAGCAAGGCCAAAAATAGATAGTATACGCCGTACGGTGAAAGAGGTTAATTAATCTATAAATTATTATTAATGTCTCATAAGTGATGTCACTTGATAACCCCAACCTAGTATTGATTCAACGTGACTGATGTGCAATTAAATATTTGTTCACGTGTTCCATTGCTTGTTTTGAGGCGTGATCGTTGATAAATAAAATGTAAATTTAGTAATCGCTTCGGGAATGTTCGTGTACGTTCGTATTTATACAAATTATTATATTTTCAAGATATTATGCTTAAGCTATCCTACCTACGTAAGTCTTTAAACGCACATCATGAGACGAAAATCGAATTTAACCATAATATAAACAAATTATATCCTTGTGCTTTGGGTGTTAGTCAACGATTCTGATACATAGGATTACTTACATAAATACCTATACCAGAACAACTATATGAAATCTTTAAAATTCCCATAGTGTAATAATTACAATAAAAGTAATAAATAATGAAAAAGGAGTACCTACTTATTATGCAAGGTGTGTTATATTTTACAAAACACAAATTATTTCTTTTCTCATCTCACATATTACTAAATACCAATATTATGCAAGTCTAGTAACGATTAATAATTTATTGATGTAAAATTATTGTTTTACTAATATCATATTACATTTCTTGAGATGTATGTAATTTAATATTGTTTCGTATCATAAAAACTAAAAAATAAAAACGTTGAAAATATTTAAAACAACGTTATTATTGGTCTGTCTCTTTGATACTATCTACTAAAAGGTTTGTTTAACATCTGTTAAACAAACCTTAAGTGTGTTTAGGATTTGTTTTGTCTCTTACTATAACACCAATCTTTTAATTCAATAAACCGAATAGAAGGGTTTTTAGGTTTCTTATTTGATGAATTTATTTACCTGGTTTGCTTACTTAGCGTAAATGTGTAAAAAAAAGAAAAGAGTCTAAGTTTTGTCGATAAACACGACTTAATTGTGAATGTTAATTAATGTTAATCATATGAGTGATTCGTTGTTGTTTACGTTTAATTAATAAACAATTGTTACCAAGGCCAGACACTCAAACTAAAATTTTTAAATTATATCATTCAATGTATCAAAGCCTCGGATTACTTAACATGCTTTCCAAATTGAGGGTCACTTGAAATATTGACGAATAAGTTTAACTTTTTGATTTGCTTAACACAACACTGAAGTAACAAGACCAGTTTGTCTAGTTATATAAATGCTTCCGTATTAATTCTATCTAAAGACGATTAATCTCCAAAGCCGACCCAAGCATGACAGACAAATATTACCTTACTTTCCATTCAATTAGTAACATGGGTGGTGGTACCGAGTTTAAAATTAATATTGACAAAAGAGTAGTTCTTGGCTCTTATAATTTTATATTACTAGATTCATGTCTATATTTTAAGTGAATTTAATTAGTATTGATTAGTGAAAAAAAAATATTATTAATACGATCCTAAAAAGTTAAAACTTTATTTACGCTTCATCTGTAATCTCTAGCTAACTTCATAGCTACGAAATGCATTTGAGGTTTATATATCATAACTATTTCTTTAACAAACGTCTTTTATTATATAGTTTATAGTCAATGTTCATTCAATGTTTTTCCTTTTATTGCAATTTGCAATGGTTTTAAAATATTCAAAATATGTTTTTTAGCATTGGTGATTGGGGAAAAATATACGTGTACTAGCTGTATGTGAAAAATACGACTAGTCCTAGTCGTAGAAACGTTGGAGACAGAGTGTGCAGACAAAATCAACCACGACGTCTAGTAGTCAAGTCAAAGATTTTAAAACGATATGTATTAATCATTGGTGGTTATTTTGTTAAGCACTGTCTAAACTAATGTCAATATCGTTATCTTCTTTCATCCATAGTGATAGAAAGAGACAAAAAACGGCTATTGTTGTGAAATTAGTTTGTCAATGACTTTTAATCTATTCCTCGAAAATCTTTAATAAAATATGTCACAAGTTGACATGCCCGGACTAATTTGACATGACTAAAATGTTTCAATTTTTTTTGGAAATATACACCTAGCATGCACCTAAAACAAGTTTAGTTGGTGCAGCCAAATTATCACCATTGATTAACATAACTTGTTCGCTTTAAAATAGGAAATTTTCCATACTAAATTAAAATATATCTTGTAGTTTAGAATGAAAAAAAGTAAGAGAGGTAATGAAAAAATGTGGCTTAACTTTTAGATTTTTGTAGCAAAAACATACCTTTGTAATAATCTAAAGAAGAAGAAGATATTATAGAAAAATAAAATAATCCACTAACCCATACCTACGCAATGTATTAAAAAGCTGTCAATTTGACGGTTACCAACTAACTGCAGTAACTTCCGAGTTCCATATCTAGACCTTGATTTGACCTTTGTTTCTTATTCCGGAACTATTTAGTATATTACATGCCAATATAGAAAATAATACAGGTGGATTAAATATATGTGTTGTCAACATATAATATGTATAGACGAATATTATACAAATTCTATAGATATCATAGCGAACAGATTGAAAATTCATATTTTATATGTTAATCGCTACGTACACCTGTAATAAGGTCACATAAGATTACAAGGGCAACAAGATAATTCTAAAAATAAACCCTTCTTGTTCAATGTTGTTTTTTTTTTGTTATTGAAACAAAAAAAAATTACAATAAATCTAAAAAAAGAGAATCACATTACAAATTGAATAATAACCATATTTGATGTCGTTATAATTTTACTCTAATAGGTATGACTTTGAAATTTAAAATGATAATTAATTAATACTGTCATTAATTTTATTTGTTGTATAGCTAGTGTAAATTGGTTAACTTCAAAATATTTTAAGTAGTGGTCATTAACTGTTTCACGAATTAATGTTGTAATTAATTATTTTAACGCTCTTAAGCAAATTATTAACTACTTAAGTAGATAAATACTTCAATCGTCTATAATGTTGTAAAAAAATTAATTAAAATTAAATTTAAAAAAAACATGTAGGTATGTAAGTGATAAATTTGTTTATATTATCAATTATTTATGTCAAATTTCTTAGGTTGGCATGTTTTTAATTTTAATATTTTTTTTATTTGAAGGAAAATCACCTGTATTATTTGTAACCACTGATAGAAGATACTTTCTAAAACAATACCAATCATAGTGTCTTCTGTATACATAATAAAATTAAACCTTATTTTGTTACTTAAATTCAATAACGAAAAGAAAGCTATTACCGCTACTGGCAAATAAATAAACATAACACGTCTAGGTTTGAATCTTGAGCATCTATTTTTATTATAAACTATATTCATAAACATAACATGTCACCAGACTTATGCTAATTCTCATAATGGCTCGAGATTATGCATAAATATTGAAATCTAGCTAATAAGTCTATTCGACTAGGGTTCGCTGTGTCAAACAAATCATTGGTATCAATACGTACCCTTTCATTTGGCACTCTATGGCACGAAATTTTTGGCGGGCGCCCGAATGAATTAACTCCAACATCTATTTTCGACACCTTTCACCAATATGGCGTGTTTCCGTTGTCGTTTGATCGCGTCGTCCAAGAGTTTCCATATTTAATTCTCGCACATGATATTCCAGGGGTGAGTTTGGTTGATGATTTCTCTATCGTGTAGTTATCACCATTGTTATTGTCCCAATGTTCGTTTCCTTTGCACACGAAGCATACACAAAAGTCCAATCTTCGAGAGTGAATAGGCAGTTGCAATCTAAATCCAAAAGTGTCATATTCTGATACACCATTTACACACATTGGTCCCGACTCAACAAACTCACAATACGTATCTTCATTAGTCCTCCATCCATCTGAAGAAGCTCGTATAAAGACTTCTTTATTAAAATCTAGATTTTTAACTTTAACTGTTCCGTCTAAAGCACATTCATTCTGTTTTATAATTACATTCTCTAATGAAACACAATTTTCTGTAATACGCCGACGAAATTCTATATAATTAGAAGCTGGCTGAGGGAACCTTGCTTCCCAAGTGTCCACAACCGGCTTCGGAGGAGGTTTTCTTTCCGGTGGAGGACTAGCAATTATCTTCAGCGCCCAAAACGGAGGTATATGTGAAGGTTCTGTGATTATTTTGACGTGTTCTAATGCTAGGCCTCTATCATCAGCAAAGACCACTCGCTTTTGGGTTTTGCTTGGTGATATCCGTATGCAAGATCGAGTAGCGGACTTTAATGTTAGCTGGATTGGTTTGATGGTGGAAAGCGTGGGCGCTGAGTATCCTCTGGTGGTAAGTTTGGTTGGTCTTCTAACTTGCGGGGTATAGTCTGAGAGGAAACCCGCTGGAGGACTGTGACCGAAGAACATTTCGGAAGACAACATGTCGATGGCTGCACACATTCTGTAACAATAAGCGCGTATAACGTATAAAGTTGAACTAAACGGAATTCATCGTGCAGCGCGTTTATATAGCTAACCGGCAGTCTGCCACGAGCTGATATAAAATAGTAATAGTGTGACATTACTTTTAGTAAGTTATTTGTGGACGTATGTTGTTATGTGTAAATAGGTCACGGGCAGTCTCAGCTCTCATTTAGATTAGATACACAATTAATTAGCATAGCCGGATGTCTTGGGATGTCAATGGTCATGAGGCACGGTAGAGACTCGTGTAAATTTGCACTTGTATTACAATATGACGACGTTTTATTGCTTGCACTGTATTATCTTCTACAAACAGATAAAAATAATATCTTATAACAAAACACAATAAACTATTTTCACAAATTTACTGTTTAAAAATTTCACTTTCTGTCTATACTCTAGAGCAATTTTTTGTTTTAATAATTAAAAGTTTAATAAATTCAGTAGATAGCTTTTTCTTGGCTTAAGTTTAGAAAGAGATTAAAATATACATATTTAAACCAATCACACAAGTGTTTCTTATTGGAACAGTTACCTATAAAATGTCCTTGTGCAGCTATATGCTATTGGTAAATAAGATAAATTTATTCTCTTTGTTTGACATGGGTGGTGATTACGAAAGCATTAACTAGAATATTGTTTACTGAACGTTCTAGAAATCAGTACCTATTTATTAATAGTAATAGACACACAATTATAATAGTAACAACAACTTGTTATCTCTTAAGTGCTTACGGAGACATCAAACTAATTTAAACTGTCTGGAGACAGAAGTAGACTAATTGAGATAGTTTATCATAATAGTCTGCCCTTTCGGTTCGTCAGTGTGTCCTATTTGAGAAAAGGATAAAAATTTAATTTTGATAAAAATAAGACATATCAGAAATGAATACCAAAAACAATAAATGTTAAAGTAATGTTTTTTAAAGGACGTTTCAGCCTAATATCAGGCCTAACTTTGTAATCTAGATGTAATTCTAATGAGATAACCACAGTAAACTGATAATTACTCTTTAACCTATCATAACGACAATACACCTGTGCAACTATAAAGTAGTAGCATAAGTTTTAAATTTTAGTCTTATACCTAACTTAATAATATTGAAAATTTTTAATACACCTATAATCGGGCTAATCGAAAACCATTTATTTATCTAGTAAATAGATATCCGGGGAGACCTAGGTTGACATTCCACGACTAAATCGCTCGGATATTATGTGAAGGTGGTGCCAAAAGTCTCCGAAACTGGCGAGTTCCCATGAAAAGGGTAATAAATGTGGAGCAAGCCAGGCTCGTGAGATTTGGCACTCAATACTCTCTACCTACCCCGTAAAAGAGTTGGCGTGAAGATATGTATGTATCTAGTAAATAATGTTGTTAAAAATAACTAAGTTCCAAAAGTTTTATTTTAGTATATTTTGTTTTAACAATGAAGGAAAACTTACAGCTGATAAAGTTAATAACATGTATAAAACGTTCTTTTTTTAAAAAAAATAAAATTATTGGAACTGTAAAATATCATTTTGTGGATATTTTCTTTTTGATATTGGAAGGAAAACAAGCAGATGGATTTTTAATGGCATGAAACTCGAAGGCCTCGGACAAAAGTAAGTTTACCGGCTAAATTTGCCTTTGAACACACCGACGCCAAGGACTGACATTATATAAATATAGATATAAAAAATATATTTTAAATGTCTGCATTAATTATTAGGCAAATATTCAAAATTTACTTTACTTAACTATATATGTGTCAATTATCGATAAAAAAAACTAATAATTTCCATTTAAATTAAGTTATATGGCCTGAAAGCAATTGCCGTTAGATTATCATTTCTACAACGATTACGGAATAGTTATTTAGTAGATGAAACACATGCGTATACTTTTTTTTTTAATTCATTGATATTCACGATTTATTTCAACTGTTAAGTAGATTATTGACCGTTTTCCGTTTTTAAGATTTTTAAAATCTGATTCTGATTTTTTCATTGAACTTTTTGATTTTCAATTTTGCCTGATTTGTGTATTGTGTAGTAACCTACTGGCTACACTACCATTTTTTTAACATGTTTTTAACCATAGTATGAAACACTATCTGCCTGTATACACAGAAGATGATAAAATGCGTTATCAACTAACTGGCTGAAGCGCTGGGCCTCTCATGAAAGAATACCGGCTACCCAATCCTCCAAACTGGAACACGATAATGATGAGCACTGAAATTCCCTCAGCAGGAATAGCGAAAGCGGAGATACAAATCCATACAAGTTATCTATAATAAGTTACTATTATTATATTATTATTATGCAGACTTGTCCTGCCTTTCTGTTGCCTCATGGTCGCCCTACCGAACACGCGGGCGCCACCAGCCGGAGCGGCGCAAGCGCGTGATTCTGTATTTATGTGTGTGGGACTGTACGTGTTTCTTTAATGGCAATTCGGATATATCAATATTGATGTTGTTTCCAATAATAGATAGTGATAACGCTCCAGACGAGTCTATTTATAGTCTGTAAATGAGAATAGGCCTAAATAATCTGTTGATTGGAAAAGTTAAAAGGTCACTTTTTTTTTCTCAATCAAGGATACTGATCCATACAGACACCAAAAGGGTTAATGGTGCGTTACGAAACTAAAGTTATTAAGCCTTTTGCTTTGCGTCATCGGGATAAGACGACCCCACCACTAACTGATGATTATTTGATTGTATCCCAGTGAATCCTTCAGACACAAAAGATGTTAATGGCGCTTGATCAAACTGAATTTAATAATCTTACTACTACTACCAGCTGCTAATGGTTGTTGAATTATTCCCCAAGAACAGTAGCTTTACCGGCTTGGTACCACCATATTTCCTATTCCTGCGGCTACCACGTCAGTAGTTGTCATTGTCGTGTTCCGACTATAGAACAATTGGTAGACCTATAAATATGACATAAGAACCATTTACAAAACAGTGACCTATTTTAGTTAATTAGGTTAAAATTGTGTTAGTTACTTGTATGTATGTAAATAAACAAATATCCCTGGACTAGTTACACAAATTGAATCTAACCCCAAAGTAAGCCAAATATATGCTTGTATTATGGGTGTTAGATAACGATTTTAATACAAATAATAAATTTTATAAGCACCCAGACTCAGAAATGGAGACATCTTTATAACAGAAAGACATGACCCCGTCTGTAATTGAATCCAAGCCTCGCGGTTAGTCGGTAGAGGCGTGTAGGCTAACCGCTAGACCAATAAGGCGGTCAAATGTTATATCCTTTATTATGTCATAAATTCCGAACCGCTGAAAGGGTTTACTTAAAAAAAGGTATCTTCACGCCCATATCTGAAGAGGTAGCCAGAGTCACAACCAGGGCACCGATAGCCGAAGACACTAAGTCCCACAATGTGATAGGTGGCAAGCCTGTCGCCAACCGGGCACAAAGCCTCATTTTCATTTTGTTGCCCGACCCGGGATTCAAACCCTGGACCTCATGCAGTCAAGTCCAACAACTGAACCGCTAGACCACAGAGGCGATTCATTTCAAGGGCTTACTTAATTTTAGGTATTGTTGGAATCATCCTAGCAGTCCTACTATTCTTAGATGGGTGAAGTTTAAAAAAATCAAACATGGCTGTTGTGCAACGTCATTGCACTTGGTAAAAAATATTGAAAATGAAAACTTCTTTAGCAACGTAGTGTACTTTTTATGATGGATGAAATATGTAAAACTCGCGACGATGGATGATATATATATATATATATATATATATATCCA